>JBCEWC010005065.1:0-25784 GCA_038996855.1 Solanum aculeatissimum | reverse complement strand
AACTTTTAAAATTTTCAATTCAACCCCCATTAACTTATAATTAAAATATTATCATTTAAAAAGTTAAAAAAAAAAATAAAAATCCCCTTTTATTCTATTCCACTCTTGAATGTCCCTTTTAGCTCATTTTCCCTAGAAACCAATAAAATACTCACTCTCTCCCAAAACAAGTGATGCTTGCTCGAATAGCAACAAACACTCACCTAATCATTTTTTTTAGTAAATCAAAATTGTGTTATGTCATATCTAATCACAACTCTTCTTTTTTTTTTTGCCTACATCTATTTTCCTAAACTCTTTTCATCAACCGTTCACACCTCCTTAATGATGCAGTTGCACACCTTCTCTTCATATATTCAAACCATTTCTCGCTTTCCTTGTCTTGTCTGTCCTAAAGGATGCTCTCACTTTGTCCCATGCAGTGTTATTCCTAATCATATCTTTCTCAATATACCTACACATCCATATGGGCATCTTCATATTTGCTACTTTCTTCTTCTAAATGTTGATTGCCCAACATTTTGCCCATATAAGAATATTAATTTACCTTTAACCCTTAGCAACACATTTCAATCGCGTAGCACCTTGGAGGTGAGTTTCCATTTCACCACCCTGCTTTCACTTCACCTCCACCTCATATACGCTATTTTATATATTAGAAGTATATATTTGTCTATTATTATTTTGGGTGACGATTATATAGTAACAATAACAATATATCCAGTGAAATTTGGGGAGAATTAAAATGTACACAGACCTTATCACAGTCTAATATAAAACTTACACAGTTAAACTCTTCTCCTCCTTGGGCCAACTTTCTCTGATCCTCCAAAGGCTCAAGTAAATTAGCTGGGTTGTCTTCTTGTTCGGGCCCAATACCATTTATTATCGGAAGGCCCAACGAGAAGGATAGAACAGCTCGTACTGGAGCAAAACCTCCTCTTAGAATATTCTGAATAGTTTTGTGACTAGTCTGGTTTTCCGGATCTCTCAGGCGCTGTTTGTCCTATCGCCGTCGATCAATCCTCTCTACGGTCCTTTTCCGGTGAACTTGTCTTCCTTTTTCTTTCCTCAATTTCTTCAAAGTTCTAGCTTGTTTCATTTTGAAAAGCATCCTAGGATTCGCCTTAATTGTTGACGTTGTTATGAGTAGAAGGAATTTGCAGATCGCAGAAAGTTGTTTGCTAGGGGAATAGGGGACTGTCGAAGGAGTTAGATTAAATTAGTTGTCCGTCCTTAGGCGTATTGTAGTAAATAATCAAATCTGTTGTGTGTGTTTTTTCCTATTTTAACCTTTCTGATTTTCTGGCAGAGGGGTTTGACTAAAAATGTTGGGAGGTAGAGCCATCCATCGGTTATTAGGCAGGAAATTTCAATCTGAATCCACGGTATGACGGTATATCTTTCTTGTTCGGCGATGTTTTTACTCAAAGTCACTGGTTTGTGTACATAGGGAGATTTTATTGTCTTCAAAATGTATGCCTTCTTAATCTCTTCAAAAAATGTTTTTGTTCTAACTTTGTGGACACTGTTGTCTCGTATTTGAAATGCATTTCATTGGCAATAACATATTTCAAAGCTGTTTACTTTTTGTTATACGTTTGGTCATATTTTGATTTCTGTGTGTGTAAAAGAATACATTATAATAGAGGATTAATGTTGTTAAGACTAGTAGAATTGGGTTCTATTAAAGTTTTAAGTGTACAATTGTATTTAATATATTCAATCAAGCAAACTGGATAGTTCTCTGTGATAATGAAAATTGTGAAGAGGAATCAGCATTTTGTTAGCCTGCATTTAATTATTTTCTGTGAATAGGGTCTGCATTTTCCTGCTTGTGTTTGCAGTTATATAGGTAAACGTGCTGTACTGCCTAATCACTTAACATCCTTATTTTGATAAAGATCATGTAACATCCTTATTGTGGCAATAAGCTAAAAAGTAGTCTGATAAATCACCATTGGTTGTGCTAGAGCTCATATCTGATGCGGTAAATTATGTGCTTGTTACTGATTTAGTTGAAAGACTTGGGTCCTATCAATTTCAGTTGTACAAATCTTTCGTTAAAATCACATGAATTTGCAGGCATCTCCAATTTTATCACCGTTTGTTACCAAAAAAGCTCAAGAAGAATTTGGATCTCTTGGCATGAAGTCCTTCAGAACGTTAGCACTCATTGGAGCGGGTGTATCTGGACTCCTAGGGTTTGCAACAGTAGCATCTGCTGATGAGGCTGAACACGGATTGGAATGTCCAAGCTATCCTTGGCCTCACGCAGGCATTCTTAGTTCATACGATCATACTTCGTGAGTTTCTCCTGAATCTTTTATTCCCACTTGGCTCTCTGTTATCCTTTTTGTTCTCTGCTTTCAGTTGCCCCTTCCCGCACTTTCCTTGTCCCTTCAGGACATAGGATAAATATGTCAGGCTTCTATGTGTATCTCTGGTAAAGGATGTTCTGTGAAGTGTATACTTCCATTCTCATGTTTGGCCTAAAAACAGAGAAGCTTCTTATATGATATGGAAAAAATGCCAAAAGATTTGAATGCGTCATCGATTAATTCCAAGCACCAATTATGAAAATTGCTGCTCATTTGGTTTACAAATATACTTCTTGTCTCTTTAATTTCAAGATGCCAATACATTGAACATCGAGACTTTTGCATCTTTAAATCAGCGTACGTAGAAAAGATTTCATATTCTATGCCAATAGATTCGTGACATCCATGTACTGAATCGTTAAATGAACCACATTAAGAAATCCCAAGCCTATACGCATTGGCCCACACCGATCAGAGAAAACACTCCTATACAGCAGCCTGGTGTTGATTCGGTAGTTTGCGTCTAGTGGGGAGCTTTTTCATCTCAAAGAATAAGTGGATCTTCATATTTCTCATTTTACATTACCTTATCAAAAGAAAAAAAAAGTATTTGTGCGTTGCTTAAATTTTATACTGCTGGAATAAAAAGAAAGTGGTCAAGAGCTGCTTACAGAATTCAACTCGCTATATAGTTTTATTTTAATTGAATCTTTTTGGGTGCTCTTTTGGCAAACAGGATTCGTCGTGGTCACCAGGTTTATCAACAAGTATGTGCATCTTGTCATTCAATGTCACTTGTTTCATATCGTGACTTGGTCGGGGTGGCATATACAGAGGAGGAAGTAAAGGCTATGGCGGCTGAGATTGAGGTGGTGGATGGGCCTAATGATGAGGGTGAAATGTTTACCCGTCCTGGTAAACTGAGTGATCGTTTTCCGCAGCCATATGCAAATGAAGCAGCTGCTAGATTTGCTAATGGGGGAGCCTACCCTCCAGATTTAAGTCTTATCACAAAAGTATTTCTGCCTTTCTCTTTTTTTTTTTTTTAAGAATGAACCTCCTTTCTGTTTCTATTTTCAGTCATTACTGTTATCTGCCCCATTTAGCTTACATTCTGTTTCTCAGGCTCGCCATAATGGTCAAAACTATGTATTTGCTCTTCTAACTGGCTATCGTGATCCTCCTGCTGGTGTTTCGGTATGTATCATTGTCCTTTCTGTATCTTAGACTCTAGTTTTGAATCTTGAAGCCTTTATACCTTTTGCACTGTTGGTTTTCCACTTCCAATATGATTTCTTTTTCTTTTGATAATCAAGAAATCCCCGAGGGGAGAGTGGGCCTTTTAGAATGAAATGCTTTTTCCCCTTTATTATGTAGCTGTTTGTATGGTCTGAGCAACTTTGTCTAATGGAATTAATTCTCCTTCAAGTTTCTCTCTAAACATTTGAATCCACATGTTTGGCTTTAATTGTTTTATTCTTTTGTTAGTGTACCTCGTGTTGTGGTCCAAAAAGGAAATTAGCCTTAACATGTGACACAGTGAATTCTTGTTTCCAGTTTTAAGCGGAGTAGGATAAGTCTCCGGCCCTTAACGTGATGTGTTTGGCACTGCAGCTGAGAGGACAGGGTTCGTGAATTGCTTTGACACTGATAGGCATCTTATTATATGTAGTCTGAAGCTGTGACCTGAATTGAAATCAACAATCCTCCAGTACAAATTCATTATTTTTACCAAATTACTTTGTGGAAATAGACTAGTGAGAGGGTCAGAGTATGTTGGATCACTTATAGTTGCATAGGATCTGACATGCGAATCTATGATCCTATTTGTAGGATTGTATTAGATAAATTCAGACGGTAGATTTTAAGGCTTCACTTGGTCACAGTGATCCTAGTATCCTACTAATTTGTCAATTTTATGAAAGGGTTGTATTAGATAAATTCAGACAGTAGATCTTAAGAGCTTGTTTGGATGGTGATTTTTCATGGTATAGTTAGTAAGAGAACCACGTTTGTTTTGATTGTTTCATTAATTATATGGTATGGTTTAGTTTCATTGTTCTGTAACCATGAAAACCCTCACTTTTTGAAACCACTAATTTGGTGGTATCCCATGGTTCTCTTTTTTTTTTCTTTCCAATTATACCCTTACTTAAATTTAAATAATTCTAATTTATCTTTTATTCTTTATTAAATTTTACCATAATATATGTACTACTTTTGTATAACTTATTTTCCTCGGCATAAACTTTTGAAACTTCTCTTCCGCGTCTCGTCTTTTCTCTCACGTTTTAGTCTATTTTTTGAGGTTTGGTTTTTTAAAAGTTCTTACTTTTTAATTTTCTTGTATTATTTGTATGGATTAGAGACATATTAGCTTGTATACTTCCTTACTTGATTCTATGTATTTATTTATTTTTAAAAAAAATTATTAAAAAGTATTAATAAATTTAATATTTATAATAATTAAAGGTATTTTTGTAAATTTATCAGTTATGATTCAGTACCATACAGTCAAATCAAACAACAAATTATCATTAAACAGTAGCAGCCCGTACAGTCTATCCAAACATTGTATAGTACTACATTGTACCATACCGTACAGTACCATACATTATGAAACCATGGCAAACCACCATTCAAACAGAGGGTAAGGTTTCACATGGTCACAGTGATCCTAGTATTCCACTAATTTGTCAATTTTATGAAATTCCTTTATTGTATTTTCTTAACTTGTACTGGCTGTGCAACAAATTCCAAGATCAACAAGTGCAAATAAACCATATAATATAATAACTGACCCAGGTATACTATCAACTTTTTTTCTTCAGTTGATTTTCAGCTTTTAATCAAATATGAAATATACTACTCCTTCTGTTACCTTTTATGTGACTCCCTTTCCTTTTAGTCTATTCCAAAAATAATGTCACTTTACTCTAATTGAAAATAATTTAACATTAAAATTCTTCCTTTTACTCTTAATGAAATGATTTACAACCACACAAATATCTAAGGATTGTTTTAGATCACAAGCTTCAAAAGTCTTCATTCTTCTCTCGATTACTGTGCCAAGTCAAATGATGCCACATAAAATGGGACAGAGAGGGTACTCGTATGTATATTTGCTAGGATCTTACAGTCCTACAATGATCCAATCATGGGATCCTAAAATGATCCTATCTAGGTTGTCCGTTCTAGAAACATCTCATGGTGCATGTGTTGGTTTGCTTACTTAGCCTTCCTAATTGCTGTGGTGGTTTGTGAGCATAATCTACTCAAAGTCAACCATTTTATTAGCTGAAGATAATTAGATTAGTAGATTTTTTTGTCCACACTATACTGGTGTTCCTTGTCTCTTTGACTGATGCGTCAAGCTGCAACCATACGATAGATTCGTGAAGGATTGCACTACAATCCTTACTTCCCTGGTGGAGCTATTGCAATGCCAAAAATGCTTAATGATGGTGCTGTTGAGTATGAAGATGGTGTCCCTGCAACAGAAGCTCAGGTTGGTTCCTTTGTCACTTGATTGGAGTTGTCTCCATGTAGTTTCATAGACATGAGCTACACTACTATGCTTCAGTATAAATAAGCTAATTTGTCTTTATATTGTTATGTAGATGGGGAAAGATGTGGTGTCATTTTTAAGTTGGGCTGCTGAACCAGAGATGGAAGAGAGAAAACTGGTTTGTTGTTTTTGGTATTTGTACAAATGATCATGTTTGTGTTATTACTATATGATAGCTTCTGATATATTTGCATTTTCATTTCAGATGGGCTTCAAGTGGATTTTTGTACTGACCCTTGCACTACTTCAAGCTGGTTACTACCGGCGTTTGAGGTGGTCTGTTCTCAAGTCACGGAAGCTGGTCCTTGATGTTGTCAATTAGAACACACCCCCTATTTGAGTGCTTGTGGAGCAGGCAAATAATATTATCTTTCTTAAAATGCTTTTGTTGTTTGACGTCTTACGCTGGAATGGCCTGGTTTTTGGTAAGCGAACAGGCTAAAATTTTTCTTCTATTTGAAATCAAAATAAGATGCCCGTGTAATTTTTAAGTTTGACTTTTATAGGGGAGACATTCTTGTGTTGTTTTTGAGGTTGGAATCCCTGTATTTGGAGCTTTGTCTGGCTGTTGTGAAACTTTACGCTCCAGAATTATAGTTTTGTGACTAGACATACAATTTTATTGCACGTAAAATCCTATTCCAAGGGTTATTGATACGATTAATCAAATAATAGTTTTCGTAGTAAGTTTATTGTTATTGGTGGGCATATTTTACAGTTTTTGGTGTGCTGCTATGAATTATTCAGTAAGTTGTGACAAATAAGATTGTTTTCGCTGCCTTTTGATTGAAATTCTGTTTACTGAGAAAACATGATAAAAACGTGGTGTAATTCTTGCTTAAAATGGTAAAATGTGTCTCAATTTAAATGTAATTGTTAAATTTTAGATAAGTCATTAAGATCACTCCAATACTTACCTATATTAATATAGTGGTAGCATTTTACATATATTGAAATGGCTATAACCAATTTATAAATTAGCCATGCAACCTGGTAAAATTACATTCTTGAAAACCTGAGTCAAATTTTATCATTTGGTATATTTCTTTGCTATACGTAACTATTTCTTCTCACTCTTGAAGGGGAGAGGTTATTAGGAGAGCACGTTCAAAGTGATGTAAGGTACAATACCACAATCGAGTTGCGTTTTCTTTTTTCCTCTCATAATTTATGAAGAAAAAGGTTAATAAAAGGGGGACAGAACTTGGGCTGTTTGAACCAATTAGAAACCAGCCAATGGCCAAGTTCCACATATTATAATTATATCCCCAGCTTGGCGTCCACCACGTGTCCTTTCCATTAATACCATACTGTGAAAAAGGGAACAAAGAAGAATTAAAGTCTTATATATTTTGATTGAATTATTGAAGCAAACGAGTTGTTTATTTGATTTGATTTCATATAAAACTAGATTTCCTATCTTAGGTTTTCGTAAACGATAAGTACATAGGTGTCCACTGTCCATCCCACCATACTATTTCAAGACAAAAACATGAATTAATTCTTAAATTACTAAAACAGTAGCAGCATAGAGATGCCAACTAATTGGGGGGTACAACGTGTCATCGTAACAAGTAGAACCACATCCATTCAACAAAGTAAAATTCTGGATACGCCACTATATATATTCATTAATTTTGACATAATATAATATGATAAGTACTATATATATTTCATACCAATTGACTTTTAGAAAATCCTATATCTGTTTCACTATCAATATTGAATGATTGCTCTAAATGATAAATAACGTGTTAATTGACAACTTTTTTTATTAATCAACAACAACAATATATCCCGTGGAATTCCACAACTTTTTTTTTTTGTTAATCATTATATAGCTAGCTCTCCCACTTTTTATTTTAAAAAATTAAATTATACTTAAGTGATATTTTTGTTGGGAGTGAGGGCCCCATAGAAGCAATCGAACAATATATGACACCTGGTGTTTGCATAGGAAGGTCGAGAAGCAATCGATCCTCTCATTTTATTGTACATCTCACTTTCCAAAATTTCATATCAAAGTTTATATATGATTTTTAAAAATTTAATGAGAATCGCTTAAAGTTTGTGATTGTGTAGAATTTGGGCAGATCTGGCGATCCTTAATATAATGTTTCATAATAAAGGTGAAGAAAACTTTATAATATAAATAAATAGAATAGAAGGGATGAACTAGTAGTAGTAGTAATAATAACGAGTAACCAATTCCTCTGGAGACTACAATATTATGACATGTGTAATGTGCTAGGGATGGCTCAACGAAAGCATATAATATATATCCAAAGTGTGCTGCATACAATTGCCTCTAAACTCATAACAAAGGAAGTTACATATAAATGATAACTAGCACATATATATGCAGCAGGCAGCAACTCATCAAGTGAACATACAGTACCATAAACGACTCATCAACTTCAGGTAAAATTATCTTTCTCCAACGTACACACACATAGATATGCAACACTAGGTTCTCATTATATTAAAATCACTCCCCTTGTTTTCCATTTTAATTTATCTGGCAAAGTTTGAATAGACTTTTGAAATTTAGCTTTTTATCTTAACGTTCCGTAACTTGTTACATATATAAAATGGAATATTTAAGTTAAACTATTTTCATTTTTTTAAACATACTAAAATAATGAAATGTTATCACATAACCAATCTCTTTGTCAATACATTAGAAAATATTGTCACATACGACTTTTCCTTCCGAGCCACATGTGGCTTGTAACACTTTCATTAGCAAACAAATATAAGTGTTTGTTTATTTTTCAATAGTAATTAGTTACCTGTTTAATTTACTGTAATAACTAATTCAGAGAATATATTGTAGCTTTATTTACAGATCAAACTTTTGGTAGATTAAATTATGGGGAAAATGATGAATACTCTACCAGATCAAACCTTCTTCTTCACTTGCAATGGTTTTCCAGCTTTCATCATCATTATGTTGTGTTAGTGTTTGGCATGTTTTTCAATTTTCTAATGTTCAGTTAATCAAAAATTTTGAAAAATATTTTATCTAGCAAAACAAATTCCTCAAAAATTAAGGAAAATGACTTCTTTAATAAAAGTATGAAAAATAAGTTTCACAAGTAATATTCTATATTAATTGTGTCATCTCTATCCTTCAACACACATCATTCCCATTACTTCCACCTCCTGCTAGCATTTATCGTATGGAAGTATTTAGAATAATATTTTTTAATTATATATCAAACACAATAAAATAAGTAATAAGAGCCGATTTATTTTCGTTGAAAACATTTTTCTTCCTATTGAATACACCATATGTGTGTGTGTCTTTGTGTAAATTATGCTTCCATTTACTCCGTAAAACTGTCCTCCTCCGGTGTGTGCTTAAATTTATTTCAATTTTTAATAATTTTTATAAAAACTTAATACAAAATTATAAAATTATAAAACTCATATAATTCATATTGTAGCTCCGCCCAGCATGCTTAGCACGGCGCCACGGCGGAAGGTGTCTGATTTTGGTTTTATTTATACAGCACAAGTAGCAATAAAGTGCCTTCTTTTTCAGCCAATGAAAGTCCTAGTAGTCGAAGGAAAACCAATCTTTCATAGAGATAAGTTATTAAATGGCTCACATAAGAAAACGAAAACCAAGTATAGGAATTAAGAACCTCACTATCATAATCAAAGGCAAATTAAAAATTTAATTTTATGAATTTTGAAATAATAATTTTATATCTTATAAATCTAATTTTAACTTGATATAATGTTTGTATATTTTAACACATAAATAAACATTTTAACTTAAAATTCGTTGGTCCATCATAATAATAAGAAGATAAATAGATGAAAAGGCAAGGTGGCATCAGATTCTCTGAGTGAATATATATATTGTATTAGGTGGAAGCTCCAATCAGAAATCAATTCGATTGTCCTTGTTGAGTGACCTCACCTACCTACCTATTAGCATTCTCATCTGAACCATCCACGCGGCCAATGACCAATACACTCAATAATTCTCCAACATGCGCGTGCTCCTCACTCTCTATTCTTATTCCCTTGACCATTCCCTTCTCCAAAGAGCTCACTCACAAATTCTCTATTCTATCATGTTTATCATTATCATCATCAGGACAAAACGCAAGAGAAAATATTATTTTTTTGTAAATAGTTTATAGATTTAAGAAAATCTAATAACTAGTACAAAAATCTAGTATTTTTTTCTATTAATAAATCCATTGTTTGACTCGTTCTCATTGGCTTAGCTTGCTCTCCAACAACTCACACCATGCATGCTATTTTTTTTATAAACACAATGACTTATTAGTATTTGTATATCTAGGATTTGAAATCAAGTTTTCTATAAATTCATTCACTTCGTGTTCGTAGTATAAGCTTCAACATATTTCATTAATATAATTTGTTTCAAAAAATAATGTTATTTTATATAGTTGAAAATTATCTAACTTTAATTTATAACTTTCTTAATCTATCTTAAAAACATTTTCCTTTCCAACCAACCACTATTATATTGATGTAAGTTATGTCTTAATTTATTTCCTGAAGTTATTATATCATCCGATATAACACTACCCTAATAAATGAGAGAAGTAAAGTATCTTTTCCTAAACACTATAGTCTTTCCTTTGTATTTAAGGTTTGCATTAATTGATTATGTATGTTGTCAAGTTAGGTAAACATTAGATAGTTTGGTGCACTAAAGTTTCATTTATGTGCAGCGTCTGAGAAAACGTTCGATGACAAGAGTCTTGTACAAAATATTACCTTATGTTTTTGCAAAAACCTGTTTCTAACGCTTAAACATGTGGCATCTTAATTACATGACAATAACTTTATTGGTTATTTCAGAATTTCTCTTTAAAATAATCATACTTTAAAATTCAAAGAAAAAAATTATTCAAATTATATAAAAATGTCCCGCTATGATGTGGGAGCATTCCCTTCATAACACACTATTAAATTGATGAAACGAAAGAGATTGCAAAAAATAAAAAATAAAAAAATGAAGAAATATCTTTGCGGTGATGTTCACGATGAAGGTAGGAGAGTGGAAACATAGGAAACTAAAACAATTGAAAGAAATGGACACGCGTCCAAGTAATGGAACCTCCCAGAAAAGCATTCCCACTTTGGTTCTGTCAAGGTACAAACGTGTCGCTTTTTTTTTCCCCTTAGTGCTCCCAAAACGTGACTTGCCCTCATTGGCTGCCACTGGCACACCAATCACTGCAACTCTATTTCCATTTTCCTGGATATGCTGCTTTATCATGGGACCCACCTGATCTCACCCCACCAATCACATCTCATCACTGTTTAAGGTTAACCCTAGACACGTGGTGCTTCCTAACCCTATCAACTGTACCTGTAACTATGATAATCGTCTCGGCATCCGGCAAAACTAAATTATTTCTGTCTAAAAACAGCTCTGCTAGAGAGCTCTTCGGCCCGAATGGACGTTGGGAATAGTTGGGCCGGGCCTGGATACCCCGGTGCGACCAAAGATACCACGATAATCAACAAGGTGATGTTGAGATTCCGGCCTATTGCGCCCAAGCCCGTAGCCGATTCTTCGGGCTCGGGCTCTGCGCTGGAAACTCACAAGCTAGATGTGGTTGGAAAAAGAAGAACTAAGAGAAAGTACGTGAGAGTTAAGAAAAATAACAAGTGCAAGAATAAAAAAGAAGAGAAAGAAAAAAGTGATGGATCGTTGGTGTTGGATGATAATCATCAAACTGTTATGACTCTTCAACTACTGCCGGAAAGTAGCGGAGGAGTTAAAAGTTCGCCGGAGAATAGATCTTACCCAAAAAGTGTCAATCTTTTGGTGCAAGAGCGATCTATATGGATGAATAAAAATATTTTATCAATCGGTGTACCGGATCCGTCGGTGGAGATCCGATCTCCGATGGTAGTGGAATCGTGGGTGATGGTAGACGGTATAACCAACAGTACTTTTGTAGATATATCAGCCTTAGGAAGTACGGACATGGAGAAGATGATGAATCTGGAGCGTGACACGTGTCCAGGGTTTATATCGGACGGTCTAGATTGCGTGAAGTGGGTGAATCTAGCGTATCGAAGGATGATAGATCCGGTAGGGGACGGAGGAGAGCCACCGGAGATGGCGGTGCAGTTGGTAGTGAAGGAGAATAAAAGTGCACCGTTATTATTATTATCTGTTTTTGCATGCACAGTAAGAATTGTGTATACATGGAATAAAGTGAAGCAGTCAAGGACAATGCCTTGTGATGTTTGGAAGATGGACTTTGGTGGATTTGCATGGAGATTTGACGCCAAGGCTTCACTTAGCTTGGGTCGTTGAACGGTAACCAGTATCGCAATAGTAATTCAATACTTCAATTTCCCTCTAGCATTGCTATACATCAGGTAATTTTAATATTATATATATCATGGGAAACTGATGATATGGAAACCTAAGTGAGAAAAATAATGATCCCTAAAATCTGTGCTTTTGCGGATGATTAAATCTAGGGCAAAAATGATGCTAGCTTTTCTTATTCATAAATCTACTTCTAAATGTAAATAATGTTTGCTGGAAATTGAGAATTGATTACAAACTTATATGTGTTGCTGTTCAGCTTTAATTTCAATTTAACAAGTACTTATTGTTGAGCAAGGAAAGCAAGTCATACTTGAAGGCCTTAACTAAATCAAAACACTACATATACAGATCTTCTTATACTTGTTAAAGTTTTTTCTTACCAAACACACTTGAAATAATTAATGCAGTACTTTTCTTTCAAAGATTTACTTTCGAATATATTGGATTTTCTTGAAATAAGAACTAAGAAATTGATATCCAACTATGTATGTTTAACTTTGAGGATTTACTATTTACTATACTTTAGAAATATTCTGTCAGTTTTAATATGAATAACTCCATCTTTTTGAACGACATAAGATTTTATTTTCTATCCCATTATATAATGTCATTTCCAACATTTCATTTATCTTGAAATGTTTTCAGGACTTAAGAGAAATTTTTCATACTCTGAAATTTTCCAAACATTTATATAGTCTGATAGGTGCTTAATCATTTTCCATGGAGTGTAATTCACCCACACAATGCATTTCTTTTGATATCAAATACTAGTAAATGTATTGACTACCAAATACCTACAACAAATTGAGAAGGAAGAGTAAAAGTACACAATTAAAAATGGGAAGAAAATCATGCAAGGTAGAGAAAATCTACAGTTTGTAACAAGAATATGAATTAAACTCTTCTTAAGGGCCTTTGCACACTAGCTAGATCTAAATAAGAAATGTCCTACTCCATTATTCTCGAAAAGAATGAGCATTATTCTCCATAAGTCCATATTGTCTGGTAGTTCGTTCAAAATAATCGTCTGACTAACTTTTTGGTCAAAAGAAAACAGTGAGTTGAGCACAATATTCATGGGATTAATAGTTATATCACATGATAAACATTGACGTATTGACAATTATGTTGAATATAATTCATTTTTCCTGTATTCAATTTGTCTCCTCCTTATCAAGCCTTTCACATCTAGGACTATATATGACATCTAAAGATAACTAATAAAGTAACTTATTGTTTTTAATTAGTGGAGCTTTTAGATAGCTAGTATTGAAATATAATTGGACAGGGTTGTTAGGTTGCAACTAAAGTTTGTAATTACATTGTTGACTGATTTGTTAACCTACAGTTTATCAAAAATGTTTTATAGAAACCAGAGGCCAAAGCATCTTTCAAACAGGGGCACCTGTAACCTGCCAAATGAAACGTACGTAACCAGAAATCTTTGAATTTTCTCTTCTTTTTTTTTTTCTTTTGTTCAAGTATATTATTATCATTTGTGCCTTTGTCCTTGGAACTTTATTTAACAGTTACGTGACGTAGGAGTCTTGTTATAAAGCAATTATAATTTACTCATAATAAATTTATAATAGTAAAGTTATTAATTATTTTTATCACATTAAAATAATTAGTTTTACCTGTAACAATAAAGTCATATGGATAGATATAACATTAAAGTTACCTTTATAGTTATAGCGGGTTAAGTATTTTAAATAGAGAGTACTGGGTAAAATATTGTTACTTTAAAGTGGCAAATAAGGTAA
Source organism: Solanum aculeatissimum (assembly GCA_038996855.1). NCBI lineage: Eukaryota > Viridiplantae > Streptophyta > Magnoliopsida > Solanales > Solanaceae > Solanum > Solanum aculeatissimum. The sequence continues at coordinate 11,789 of JBCEWC010005065.1, read as the reverse complement.
TTTCGTAAATCCAAATGGGTAAGCGCCCTCTTCTCTTGACATCTGTGCTTGGTTATATTCCTTCCATCATTTTTTTAGTTATCATAATTTTTATTTTTAGAGTTAAATAATATAAATTTTAATTAATATTTTAATATATATTTTTGGTCATATTGATATAAAAATGTTACAATTAATAATACTTTTATTATAATTTCTAAATATCTAAATTTTTATTTTTATAATATAAATTTAATTTTAAAAATTAATTTAATTAATTTTTTGAAAAAATGCAACATAATAACTGAAAGGGACGAAGGAAGTAGTACCTGACGATAAGAACACTTTATATTCTGTATCTTTAAAAAAATGCTTTTGCTTGATAAATGTTAAGCAGAAGCTGGACATAATTGGTTGATATTGATGAGTTATTATGGAATAATAAGTATTTTTTTTATTTTTAATCAGATATTTTGAAATTTAATTTTTAGATATATCTAAAATTACTTTTATTATATTAAGTTTCAACAAAATTATTGATCAGATATTGAGTGCCATTAATTAGATGTGAATGGACAGAATAATTAAGTGATTAATGCGCAGGATAATCAGGTGATTATTCTTTTGATTGTAGAGTATATTTATCTGGGCTAGTCAAAATAAGCTGCAAGTAACTATTATTCCGTAGATATATATATATGAAATTGCTTATTTTCCCTCCATTTTAAATTAATTGAATTTTTTAGGTAATACACATATATTAAGGAAAATATTCAAAGAAAAAATTTAAATCATACTTTCCACTATTACTCTTTGTGAAGTCATAAATATGTAATATAATTTATCTCAAATATTCATCTTGAATTTTGAAGAATTCAATTATTTTGAACATTAAAAAAAACCTCAAAAATTCAATTAATTTGAGACAAAAGGATTATAATTTTTTTGGAAGATGTAAAATTAAAGATACATTAAATATTTTTTAATTTTGTGATTTTAGATATATCTTATGAAAAGTTATTTTTTTAATTTCAAATTGTTTTATATCTAATATTTTGATATATTTTAATTTAAAATTATAAAATTTTAAATATTTCTTATTTTAAAAAATCTTCATATTAAATTAAAATAAGATAAATAAATTAAAAAAGAAAAAAAGTAGTACGAAATAAAAGGAACACGTGTGAACATAAATAGATTTTTGTTGGCTGGACAAGAACCACGCCACGCGTCCTCCCTTTTGGCCCATTCAACTTTTGCCATGTCTTAGCTTTCTCCTCTTTCCCTTTGCTTTTTGCTTTCTTTCTTTTTTGTTGGTTTTATCCTTTTCGAAAACAGTTTTTCTATCTCTATCAATTAGTGACAAAGATTGTGTATATTTTATTCTTCTCAAATTTCACGTGTAAAATTTTACGGGGTATATTATTATTGTTAACTAGCTAGGGCTCCTCTGGTTGCTAGTGTGAGGTATTATAATACATGAACTATACACAACGTCATTAGCAATATACTATATATGCCAAGTACCATCATAAGTTATGTAAAAACTAGTACTATTATATATGCAAGAATATAAAAAAGGTGTAAGGATAATACAAAAATTAATAATATATGAATTTAGTACATTATTATTGTCACCCACAACCTTCATTTATTAAAAATAAATAAAAAATTATTTCTCTGTGCATTATAGTCCCTACTTATTAATAATCTCTATATGGCTTCTCTTGTACAAAAACGACCCTTTTCACTTTTCATATGTACATTGAGGTGCGTTCAGTCACATATTAATATGCTAAAAATAAAATATTTGAAAATAATATGGAGTGTTTATGCGGTAAATAATACTTAAAATTTTGTTATTTAATGATCAGTAATAAAGGCATTGTTAAAGGGGATCAATAATATAATGAATAGGTTATTCGTTATGTAGAAAGTAAATTATCCATTCTAAAGTTTATTATTGTCTTTTAATAATTTTAACTATCTATCAAAACTAAAAAATTCATTTTTGTTTCATATAAATAATAAAGTTATGCACTCCGCATTTAAGCACATAACTTGCGTGAATTTTATCTAATATCAGCAACCAAAATAATGTAGTCGTTATGTAAATTTTTTTTATTTTTTATGTGGCCAAGAAAGTTATGGCTCAATTATTTTTTCATATACGTTTAATCAAATAATGTAAGATTTTATATTAGAATTATCTGTTTGGGGGGATGCATCTTATAAGACTCCACTTTATTGGAAATTTTTATTTATATATTTCAATAACATGGTTTAAACATAATCATTTGGCAATGCACTAGCATAGTGTGTCCCTTTCAAAGATGTTATTCTAAACTTAACGAGTATAATAGTGAAATAATTAAAGTAAACAAATAATAATTTAAACACAATCATTAAATAGAGAGTGTATTATTATACAAAGAATGAATTCAGAATATAAAAAATATCAATAAAATTTGGACAACACTAATAATTTTAGATTTGACTATTTTTATTTTTATTTTACTTTGATGAATGAAAAGAATTTCCCTTTAGTAAGTGAACAAAAGAAGAAAACAAGTTCGTGAAAATATGGTATTGCTTTGTACGTAGCTTGGAATATTGATCAGTTGGATTTAGTATTGAATGACTTGTTAATTATAGTTTTGTATATATATTAAATCCTTCTGGAACAATTATGATATTGGCTATCAAATTAGCGGTTAGTGATTGTTATTGGTTCAACGATCGATTTAATCGTTAAGATTTTGACATTGAAAAATATTTAGAAATAGGATCACAAACTAAATGAACCATGCATATTAGTTGACAACTTGAATCTTACTCAAAAATAAACACCGACATCTTTAGAGTAATCGAGGTTTGAGAAAGTAAAAAATAAAAACATGAAAATAAACTATTAGTCAATGACTTTAAAAAATAAAAATATGAAAATTAATTTACTATTGAGTTATAGGTTAATCCGTTAAGAAAAAATTTTAAACCCTTTAAAACAGATAATCCAATATCAAAATAAAAATAAAAATCATTATCAAAATTGCTAAACTAATAAATTATTACAAATAAATCAATAACTTATTTTCGGTTCGAATTATATATGATATGAAAAACGAATTTCGTTTTGCTTATTTTTATTGTAATTATACCATGCACCTAACAACCTTTTTTTTCTTGGGCAAATTACACTGAGAGACACTAAACTTAAAAAATTACAAAAAAATAGCCCTCATTGTATAGGCATGTATAGTCAGTGTATATTTGTGTATCATAATGTATATTTTGTGTATAGCTCATGTATAAGTAATATACATTGTATATAATGTATACTTTCTATGACTTCTGACAAACTATATTGTATAGTCATGTATAGTTTCGTTGATTTTAGGCTATTCTTTATGTAAATAAAACATGGGTTACTTTTTTTATAAATATTTTAAATTTTTGTATGTATATATATATATATATATATATGTAATTTCCCCTTCTTTCTTTACTCTTCTTATAATTGACAGGTACCATGTAGCTAATCATTTTATTGGGCCTTGAAGTCATCCTTGGTCTGGGTGGGCCAATGTGCGGCTGCTCTGGCCCATGTGTATTATTGGGTTTTCCCAATCTAGGCCCGTGTATATTGAGATATTCAAATTATCCTATATTTATAATTTACTCCCTCTATCCCATTTTTAATTGTTGTTAGTTTATTTCTCGCCAATTAAAAAAATTATAAATATAATAATTTTATTTTAATAAAAGTAGATTAATGGGTTTCTTTTAAATACTGTGCATTATTCTTTAAAATAGTGAGGGAATAATTAGAGATAGTAATTAACTTCAATCTTAAACTTTTAAAAGTAACCTTTTTATTTTGCTAAAGCAATTATAATGAGATGGATAGAGGGAGTAACTTTATTTTGTATGCCTTAATTTAATCAGTTTCTATAGAAATGATTTTGGCACTAAATCCCCTAATAAGTTTGTCTTCGTATATATGCAATTGATTTATCATAATGGAGTTGATGAAGCATAAAGTCCAATTAACGAGAATTGATGTAGCATGCCCTCTAAAGTCTAAAGGAGAGGAAGTAATATAGCTCCAAGGAATAGATGTCCAAACATCAGAAAATGGGGACATTCAGCGGTGACTTTCAATGTCACGTTAGTGCAGATTCATGTTTTAGAAGATGAGTGTATACATGTGAATTGTCCAAATTATCCATAAGAAAATGGGGATATTTAGTGCTGATTTTCAATGCCACGTTAGTGCAGACTCATGCTTTAGAAGAAGAGTGTATACATGTGAATTGTCCAAATTACCCATAAACAGGCATGTTAATTCTCCTGTTTGCTCACTCACTCTTTTAATATAGGGATTTTTAAAAAAAATATTTTTCTTTCTTGTTCCTTTTATTTTGGGTGGGTGGCGTTTTCTTTTCTTCTTTTTTTTCCCAATATTTCTCTATTTGTCTAGTTGTAAAAATTAAAGCCATTAAAATCTAATATTAGAATCATATAATTGATTCCTAAACACTTTTATGTAGTTGTAATATTTTTTATTTTAAGAAGTTTTTGCTTTATCTAACATACATAAGTGTGAGGAAAAGAATGAAGAATAGATTAATAAATCCCATCATATGATTACTTCACAAATAAGAATCATGTTTGATAAAGTCATTAAAAAATTTATGGGTAGGAATGATTTCTAAATTATACTACTCCTAGTTCAGTTTATGTGATATTTTATTTTTAAAAGTTAATTTGCGTAATTTTAAAAAATGAAGTGCATTGCATGAACTCAAGACCAAACAAATTACAATGCCAAATTATCAATCAAGGCATGATTACTTAAATTGTAAGTGTATGCATATTATCACTTAAAAGTTATAAAATCTTATTTTAATTATTTAAGGTGGAAAAATTATTTAAGCTTTTTATAGTAACTAACAATTTCGTGTAAGTATATTGATTTGTGCTTATAGAATTGAAGAAGAAACATGAAGAAGATAGAAAAGTAGGGAAAATGGAGCGAGTTCATAAAAAGATAATTTAAACTCTTATGTTGGTGCAAAATACATTTTAATATTAAAATAATAATATTAATTTGTATCACGAGTTAGTGGTAGAATGTAGCAAAAAGTTTTTATGTAGTTTTTATAACCATTAAGTCATTATTCTACCTTATTATTCCTCGTAACTCATGTAACCGTTAAGTCATGTTGTACCTCATTATATCTTGTAACTCATGTAACTTTCAAGACATAATTCCTCTATTCATTTGTCTACATTACTATCCACATTAGTCCTATTTCAAGACAAGGATGAATTTCTCATCTATAAATAGTGATGTTTCTTCCTTTGTGAAAGGATGGTAGAAAATAAGAAGTGTGGATAAATATTTGTGTGGTGATGTGTGCACTAGTGAAAGAGAGAGTTGAGACTAATGAAAGATATTCTAAGTTTTTAACTATATTCACCAAATAAAAGAGAGTATTTATATGTTGGAGGAAGGTGTTTTTACATGGAGTTTTGGACTCTTCAACTAGTCTGAAGTTGTTTGAGTCATACATCATTGTTGGCCTGTTGTATCCTGGAGGAGACAAGTCAAGAGATGTACTCCTGGATCGGTGTAGATTATGTCGTAGTAGACTTGAATTTCCTTAAAGTGAGCGAGATATCTGCGCCTCTGCCTGAATAATTTTTCATTTATTTTTGTCATTTTATTTTTCAACTGTAATTTATTATATTTATAGTATATTACATCAACATCTTATAATAAAATTATAATTACAATTTTTTTTTTGTTTTGCCTCGTTCTTTTCTAGTCTGTTCGTTTTATGTACTAGTACTTAGTCGAAGAATTTAAAAGGTATTTTTAATAATTCTTTTAATTACATCTTGATACATTTTTTTAGGATGTATTTAAAAACATAATATGATGAGAAAAGAATGGTAGATAATTGCATATATTGCACGGTGAATGTAAAACCATAGATGCATCTTGACAATAATGAACCAAACTAGTATTTCTGGTGAATTTTTTCATTAAGTAATTATTTATTACAATCGAAATACTCAATTCTCTAACAAATATAACTCTTTTGATCATTTCTTTGCATGTATCTGCACAGGATGAAACTATAGCCATCCTAGAGTCGCCAATTGAACACCATTCATTGGAATACCATCTATATATGTCAAATTCTGAGTTTAACATATATATAGTTAAAGTTGGACACCCTTGACAGTACAAACCTTTGGTATAACGGTTAAGGTTGCCCATTTAGATCAAGCTAATCCATTTTTGAATCCAACCATCAACACAACATTTTTGGTTTTATTTTGACAAGTCACACATGCTCCATTATTCTTGCATCACACAAATAAATTTATTTCAGTTCATTAAGTTTGGTTCACCTAAAATTCTTAAATAATTCTCAAATGTTTTAATTCTTAATATTATAATTTAAATCAATATAGAGTTCTATGTATAAATACATTATTTTTTTAAAATAGTTATTGTATAGAGTATAGTTATATTTATGATTTTATCCAACATAGAATACATTTTTGAAAGCTTAAAAGAATGGGTCAACATTTTACGTTAAAATTTGAGTGTCTCTCTCTCAAAACTAAAATTGAAATTTTTGTTTTATTTTTAATTTTTTTTCTTGATTTGATTGTGTGACTTGTATTTAGTATAAATCTAGATTTGTTTGTTCAATTAGTATTCACTTTATACACAATAATTCATACATCTTTTTTTCGTATAAAATCAATGCAATAGAAAAAACATCCTTCATAAAATAAATAATATTTAACTCACTTGATAAATTCTTGATCACCTTTAGTAAATTTTCTGGTTTCACCACTGTAAAGCATTAGCATTTAGGTAATACCCTTTTATTTCACATGATATATGTGTTTAAAAAGTGCGCAACATAAAATAAGAAAGATGTTGCGTAACTAATTTAAAAAAGTAATATAAGATATTTAGTTAACTTATTTAATTTAAATTTTTGTACATATATAGAGTGAAAAATTTAAAACTTCTATTTTTTTTAAAATCATACGAAGTGAAGATATATTCATTGCATAGAAACCAGTGGCACAATAGCATGGCCTAACCATTAGTAAAATAATAAGTAGAATTTATGATATTTTAGAATCAAATTCGAGCAAAGACAAATAAAAATATGGATGTGTTTGATATGAGAAGTGAAGTTTTTATTGATTTTTTAAAATATGATAAAATAAATAATTTTGTTCATCAATGAGTATTTATATATAGCAAAAAAATCATGAAAATGATCAAAGAATAGGGTTTGGATGCATTAAATGGGCAAAGAGAGAATAATGAATTTAGAATGTCAGATATAAAACCTTTTAAAAAAAGAAATTATAAGAGAAATATTTTTCCTCATTTAAAGAAAATTGTTAACAACACTCTTTTTTATTTAAATAAATTGATTCAGACTGTTCTAGAGTAATCTGCATGTACTTAAACAACTGACAGTCGTTAGTAGTGCATAATTTGCAATGATTTTCCACTAGTGCCCTTCCACCTCATCCGTCAGACCCAGATCTTAGTACCAAATAATATCATCCGTTGGATTAGCCGCCACATATTTAACGATCGAGATTTCGCTCAAAGTCGTTAGAAAGTCCACAATTCTGTCTATTTAAAGGAGTTAGCGTTTCGGGAAACCCGTTTCTCATTATTTTTTACAGGGAAAAAAAATCATTAGCGAGAGAAAAAAAAAAAAGTTATCTGTTTTTTCCAGTATTTTGAAGAAGAAGAAGTGGTGCTTCGAGCATTCAGTTGCCCCTTTGATCGCGGCGCTTTGCTTCTAATTGCTCAATTTTCATTCAAAGTTTCGGTGGAATTGAATTAGAGACGCTGTTTGGAGGTCAAATTGGGTTAAATTCACAATTCTAGGGTTTGCTGTTTCGATATTTCCGGCTTAAATTTTCCTCTGTATTTCATCCAATCATTTAGTATTGGTGTAATTGGCGTTGCCGCAGGGGATCGGGAGCTGATTAAGCGAAGGTAATTCATATTACCAGGCGAATCTTGTTAACTCCTTTTAGTTTTCCTCTAGGAGTTCAGACAAATGGAAGCTGTGAAATAGTGAGGACTCTTGTGTAATTGCCTTGTTCTTTAAGGATTTATGCAGATTGATTAGGTATATGTATTCAATTTTTGTATTACCCATATGTTAACCTTACATGATGAAGTTGTTATAGTTCTGAGTAAGGTTTCATTTACCATGAAATTAATGTGAACATAGTGATGGAAAGAAAAACTAGTGCTCTTGAATGTACTTGCAGTTTAATTGTATACCTCAGTTATTTTCTTGATTAGTGACGAATAACTAGTTTCCTCCACTAACCCTGAGCTTCACTTTGGTTTCATATGTATACTATATATATATATATATATATATATATATGAAAGAATATGTAACTAAAATTGAAAGATCAAACATAATAAGAGAGAGAAATGAAAATTCGAAAATATAGCTGAAGTACAGGGTAAAGTTTCAATAGAGATAGGTCTCAAAGTCAGATGCGAAGTTTCTCCAAGGAATGCTCTCCCTTGGCCCTCTGTGGATGCTTGTGGACGTGAGCTCCGATAAAGGCTAGACATGACCCTAAAAATATCGACCTTGACCACAAATAGGGAGTTGTCGAAAAATAATGTTAATGGGCTGTTATCCCCAAGTTTCCAGTAGGACTTTGAAACGTATGAAGCTACCAGACCAGGGGTCCATAGTCTGGCTATTCTTGTTAGAACCAATGATGTTCTTTTTAAATGGAATTTCTGTCTCGAAGCTCATTAAAAATGGGTCTGCCCCTCTACTCTTATCCACTTGAAAACTAGACAGCAGTGGAAGAAAAGTAGCTGTAATTGCTTGAAAAAAAGTCAGTTGAATCATATTGGTTTACCAACCAGGTTGGAATTCGTGACTAGTGCCTACAATACATCTATTGCTAAATCAAACTCCTAGTTGCTTATAAACCAAATCCCTAAGCCCTCGGGGCTCATTTTCCTTATATGGGATAAATGAAGACGAGGTACAACAACAACAACATACTCGGTGAAATCCCACAAGTGGGGTCCGGGGAGGTAAAATGTACGCAAACCTTACCACTACCTCACAGAAATAGAGAGACTGTTTTCCAAAGACCCTCATCTCAAAAAATATCATCCCTAAAAGCAGAAACTACTAGATATGAAACAACTAGAGTGGACAACAAATGAAAATTTATAAAGATAGTAAAAGTAACAAAATAAATGACGGACAATAACAACACAATATATAACGACACGACTACTTCTACTAACCTACTATATCGCAAGGTCCGACATCATCCTACCCCTACTAGCCTTCTAACCTTATACCATAATACGCGACCTTCATTCCTTTCTATCTAAGGTCATGTCCTCGGTGATACGAAGTTGAACGATGTCTTGTCTAATCACCTCCCCCAATACTTTTTCAGTCTACCTATACCCTTCCGCGTAATTCCTAAATCCATCCTCTCGCACCTTCTGACAGTAGCATCGACTCTTCTTCTCTGCACATGCCCAAACCATCGCAGTCTCGCTTCTCTCATTTTGTTTGCCACGAAAGCCACCCCTAACTTCCCCCGAATGATCTCATTCCTAATCTTATCCTCTCTGTTGTGACAACACATCTATCTCAACATCCTCATCTCTGCTACCTGCATTTTCTGAACATGTGATTTTTTGATTGGTCAGCACTCCACCCCATAAAGCAGAGACGGTCTAACCACCCTTTTGTAAAACTTGTCTTTAAGTTTAGGTGATATCTTCTTATCACACAATACTCCAGAGGCAAGCTCCCATTTCGTCCATGTTGTCCCAATATGATGTGTGACATCATCGTCGATATCGCCACTACTCTGGATGATGGACCCAAGATACTTAAAGTTTTCTTTCATCGGAATAGGTTGAGTGACAAACGTCACTTCAATGTCTGCATCATCCCTTGCAACACTGAATTTGCAATAAAAGTATTCTGTTTTGGTCTTGCTCAACTTGAACCCTTTGAATTCCAAAGTATATATCCAAAACTCCAATCTATCATTAACTTTAGCCTGAGTCTCATTAATTAGTACTATTTTATCTGCAAATAGTATACACCATGGCACCTCCTCCTAGATAGACTGTGTCAGCTCATCTATTACTATGGCAAAGGAAAAGGGTTTAAAACAGATCCTTGAATGAAGTTCCATCTCAATAGGAAAATACTCTGAGTCTCCTCTCACCGTTCTTACTCGAGTTTTGGCTCGGTCATACATGTCCTTTATCACTCTAATATACACCATTAAAACACCTTTCACCTCTAAACATCTCCGTAGGACATCCTTCGGATCTTTGTCATAGGCCTTCTCAAGGTCAATGAACACCATATGAAGGTCTCTCTTTCTCTTCCTATATTTCTTCACTAATCTTCGAACAAGTTGGATTGCTTCAGTAGTCGAATCTGAAATGATTCTTTGATATAGACACTTCTTTTCTCACCCTCATCTCCTCCACTCTCTCGCAGACCTTCATAGTGTGGCTTAACAACTTGATGCCCCTTCTAGTTATGAATATCACCCTTATTCTTGTACAATGGAACCATTGTACTCCTCCATTCATCAGGTATCTTAGCAGTCTTCATAATAACATTAAACAACCTGGTCAACCATTCAATACCTTCCTTAACCATGCTCTTCCAAAAATCCACTGGAATCTCATCGGGTCCGATCGCTATCCCTTTGTTTAGCCTACTAATAGCATGTCTAACTTCCTAAGCTCTGAAACGCCTGCAATAACCAAAATCTCGATGACTATCAGAGTGCGTCAAATCACCCAACTAAATGAAGACTAGGTAATAGCATAAAAGGTTTTTTTTATAAAAAATGGGTAATGAATGACAAAATCTGGAAGTTTTCGTAAGTTATCTTCATTCCTAACTTCCACAATGAATACATACTATTCTTTGAGCACTTCAATACTCCGTTGCTTTGTTACCTCCTTCAGTTCTACCTTGACCTCAAAGTTTGAATTTAGGAAATGAGGGATGAGAAAAGCTAAAATTTGGAACCCTCCAATGTAGTAGGGCGAATTCATAGGGAAAATTTGGGCCAGGTTACCCCTCTGTCTCTCCGTAAAACCAAGTATCGTATGTATATGTTTTCTAAGAATAGTATAATATTATCTGCGGACACCCATGCTAAGAAGACTAAATGGTTCACTTGGTTGAAGGTTGAGTTATTTATTTAGAGGATTAGATATCAATTCCCACTAAATACATTTTTTCTTTCTTTTTTAGAGGTGCACTGATGTTCTAAATACCCTAGATTCACCATTGAATATAGCACTCTGGTGACCAGACTTGCATTGTTTTAGCATGTTCCTTGTTGACAAATCTTGATTATGCCTATTGACTTCACTTACAGCTTGTTTGGATGGTGGTTTGTCATGGTTTCATAATGTATGGTATCGTATGGTATGGTATTGTACAGTACTGTACTGACCAATGTTTAGATAGACTGTAGGGGTTGCTACTGTTTAATGATAATTTGTTGTTTGATTTGACTGTATGGTACTGTATCGTATCGTAACTTGAAAATTTACAAAAATATCCTTAATTATTATAAATATTAAATTTATTAATATTTTTAAAAAAAAAATTAATATATAGAATCAAGTAGGGGAACATACAAGCTAATATATTTCCAATCCAAACAAATAACACAAGAAAATAAAAAAAGTAAGAACTTTAAAA
>JBCEWC010005064.1:0-25785 GCA_038996855.1 Solanum aculeatissimum | reverse complement strand
CTAGAAGAAAAATAAATGTTGATTTATTTGTCAAATCAATAAGTAATAGTGGATGAATGGTGGACACGTAATCAAAAGGAAAGAGAAACATATATTATTTTTTAGTAATTATGTCAAGTGTCCATGATTGGCCACGGTCCACGTAGTCCAAAGGCATACGGAACATGCACATATGCAACTTATTTCTTTTTTATTAGAAGTAGGACTCTTTTTCTACCAAATCTGATAACTTTTTCATTTTCTATTCTACTAGGAGTCAAACATCCTTTATTGTTTACCTATAAATAGACTCTTTACCTTCATTTATGAGCATTAATTTCAAAGAGTTGACATATTGTTAAGTTCACCTTCACGGTAAATTTCTTTCTTTCTTTTTTTTTTCTTAATCTTATGGGTATTTTATATTTTATATGAAAGTGACCAATATATATATATATATATATATATATAATTCATCAAGACATAACATCTTTTGTTGATGAATTATCCTCTTTTTTTAGTCACATATTCCCGACTAATTTTATTTTTCATTTTTTTTTTGTAAAAAGACTAAAATAAAATACTTACAAAGAAAATTGATAATTTTTCTCTTTGTAATAAAGAGACTGAAGTTATTGTATTTTCTTGTCAACGTTGTCCCCAATTTTCTTTTTGTTGACTCTAAGTTATAGAATCAATCTTTTTTGTTGTTTACTTTTGACAAAGATTTTACACCGTCTGAGTCAAAAGTGTAATATAATCAAAACTAAATCGTCTAAGGCAAAAACTTTATGTAATTTGTGGCAAAGATTTTACACTGTCTGAGTTAAAGGCGCTACACAGTCCAAGCTAAAGACTTTACACCATTTAAGGCAAAGACTTTACATAATTTGTGGTAAAGACTTTACATTGTCTTGAGTCAAAGACGTCATAGAGTCCAAGCTAAAGACTTTACACCGTCTAAGGCAAAGACTTTACATAATTTGCAGTAAAGACTTTACACTGTCTGAGTCAAAGACGCCATACAGTCCAAGCTAAAGACTTTACACTGTCTAAAGCAAAGACTTTACATAACTTGCAGTAAAGACTTTACACTGTCTGAGTCAAAGACACCATACAGTTCAAGCTAAAGCTTTACACTGTCTAAGACAAAGACTTTATATAATTTGTCGCAAAGACTTTACACTGTCTGAGTCAAAGACGCCATACAGTCGAGGCTAAAGACTTTACATCGCCTAAGGCAAAGACTTTACATAATTTGCAGTAAAGACTTTACACTGTCTGAGTCAAAGACACCATACAGTCCAAGCTAAAGGTTTTACACTATCTAAGACAAAGACTTTATATAATTTGTCACAAAAATTTTACACTGTCTGAGTCAAAGACGTCATACAGTCCAAGCTAAAGACTTTACACCACCTAAAGAAAAGACTTTACATAATTTGTGGCAAATACTTTACACTGTCTAAGTCAAAGGTGTCATACAGTCCAAGCTAAAGATTTTTCACCGTCTAAGGCAAAGACTTTACACTAATTTGTCTAAGGCTTTATATTTTTCAGACTATTTGTAATTTTTTTGCTCACATAAAATATTTTTTTATCTGAATTCATAACCATGATTATTGAGTTACTAGATTAAATATTGATTAAACACTTTTTTGCAGTTCAAATCATGGTTTACTTCAGAGATTTGACGTCTTCTTCTACTAAGTCGTGATATCTTGTAATATCAAACCATAAAGATAGAAAGGTGGAGACCAAATTACTTGCAAGTACTCCATTAGGTGGATAGTATGTTGCTCCTTAGCCGCCTCTAGTGGACCTCCCCAATTTAGATAATCGGACTCTCAAACATAGTAGTCGCCCTCTAAAGACTTGGGAACTTTGCTCTCCTAATCACCTTGTCAAAAATATTGCAAGTTCTCTCCCATATTTGGGATGCCAAACCATAAATGGAGAGACTCAATGAAATGACCCTTTCATGTTTGACGGAGAGTTTTACTACATTCTAGGTTATTGGGAGTGGGCCAAAAATCTTCTTAGTAAGATTCGCCAAACTTTGAGGGATGCAAGGATGTATTATGTTGTATATGATTCATTTTTTACTTATGATCGTAACACTAACATCTTGCAATCCTTTTGTGAAGCTTGGTGTCCTGTTACAAATACATTGCTCACTTCAGTTGGAGAAGTATCTATACCACTTTAAGACTTACATGAAATTGGTGGTCTACCCATAACTGGAAGTCTCTATGAGGAAGTCATGCCAAATGCTACAGAACTTACAAGCATACTTGACAAGGGAAAAAGGTTTCTCCCACTATCCTATGAGCATTTATTTGATGTTTTTCATCAATTACGAGCAGCCAATAATGGCGAGTTGGATGTTTTTGTAGGACAATGGGCAAAGTTTTAGTGCAGGAAAATATAAAATACAAACAACCCCCTCCAAGAAAAGAAAAGAAGATTACTCGTTTTACAGTGTCACATAATCCAACTGGAACAATTGATGAGCATATTAATTGGTCTTTTGTTGAAGAATCCTTATTTTGTAAATTAGGGGTTAAGGCCAGAAGGTATAGAAAACGTATTTGGTAGCATTTTTTTCTTGTTGAATATGTGCATTCGTGCTTCCTATAGAAAATAGTGGCTTTATTCTATCAGACGTCTTTAGAATTGCCTATCAACTAGCATGCGAACGAAGAGTTCGCCTTGCAGTCCCAGTCTTAGCTAGTATCTACAGAGGTTTGAACATAATTTCAAAATGTTCACAGCTTGATACCATCCACACTTGTTTTCCAATCCATTATATGTATAATTGGTTGACCTATTACTTTAAGAGTCATTACCCATTACTGAATGAACCAAAAGATTTATTTATGGACACTTATTCTAGTGAAGGTGTTGCACGGTACTATGAAAAAGCAAAGGCACGAAAGCGTATACATGGAGGAAGAACTGTCATTTAGAATGCAACGGTGATCGACAGGCCTCAGGCATACCACTACATGAGTATTTGCTCAAACCTTCTTACTCTAAGGGATAAGGATGTATTCATTATTGAGTCTTATAGTCCTCACTGATTCAGCCACCAGTTTGATTTTTTCAAGATGTCCCTGATCGATTGGATCATGATTCTCGAGATGCTTCATTAGTCAAGGGATTAAGACTTGCACGAATTTGTGTGTTGACTAAATTCAAATCAAGGGCAACATTTTCTCCTAATGACTCCAATCTGAAGAAATTTTTTTTGCTCAATTATCAGTCTTAGTGGGACAAGGTGCATGGAAACTTTCTAGAAAGTCATGTGCAATTCTTGACGAATGATGTTGGTCCTGCCACCGATGTCATTCAAAATGACCAAGAGGTCTTTGTTGTGAGTGAACCTCTTGTTCTGAAGTCCAAAGTTGTTATACCGAATGAAATCAAAAGATCCTCTCATCATACTCTTCTTAAGCGGCCATCTCAAGATAAGAGCACTAGTGCTAAAAGTGATGAATATTGAAAAAGTTTAAGACAACCTCCAGTCACACAAAAAGATACTAATTTGTATGTGGTGGAGGTTGTTGAAGATAACATTAGTTCTTCAAGGACTTTGATAGTCGTCAAGGAGGTAATGATTTTAACTTTTCCATTATCCCGTGGCACCAAATGATGTTACTAATTATTATATTTCTCCATGTTTTGTTCAAGCAAACAACATCAATATGTTGAAAATTTCTAAGCCACAAGATAGTAATGAATCTGTAGAGGAGCAAAATTCAAGAAAATCATCTTTGACACTTAAATCGAAGCAAGAGGCTACTTCTGCTTCTCATGGAAGAATTACAACCAATGTAGAATTTAATGCTCATGAACAACCATCAATATCCATGTCTATTTTTTATGGAAGAAAGGTCGTTTCAGAGCTTCAAATAAATTTTATCAAGGAAGCATGGGTTAAGATACGCTCTAAACTTATTGGCCTTACTGCAAAACGTGCTTCTTCTCTTGAGGGTGAGGTGCAAAAAATTATCGAGGATATAGATAAAATGGGTATGGATATTTCTCCTATGAAGAACTTATTAAGCTCCTTCGAACTTGCCACCTCTTATGACCAAGCACGATCGTCCCTTGCTGATAAAGTTATGGAGGTTGAAAAGTCTAAGCATTACTTAAAATCCAAGGAAGATATTGCTCTTATTTTGAATGAGAAGAGTGAAAATCTAAGGAATTATCTATCAAAAAGGAAGTTAATAATATTGAATCTAAAATTTTAGCAGCTAAGTAGGAGTACACCAAATGTGTTGATACTTTCCAAGCAACCTCAACCGCCTTGAATGAAGTAGAAGATAAGAAGAAGATCTTAGAATCCCCTCTTCAAGAATTAGCCAATTATAAGCTATGTTTAGATTAGCCTATAGGAACATGTTTTGTTTCAAACTTTATGCTTTCTTTTTTTTGATTGCTTAGTTGACATTTTTTTAGTATCAATAGCAAAGAAACCTTTTGATTGCTTCATATTGCACATTTTCTTCAATGCTCCCTTTATGCTTTAGCTTCAAGATTCATTTATTCATATTGAAGCATTGAAAAAGAAATTTATATAGATATTTCTTTATAGTCAACTCAAATTTTGTCTTGCTCAAGCCTCTTTGACTTGCATTGTATTTTTAGGGAAATATCGTGATGCTCTACTCCTTTTCCCCTTTTGTTTAGACTTATGAGAATAAACTTAGGATGTAACTCTAAGTACTTACCAATCTCAAAAAAAAAAGATCAAGTAGGGAATATGTAGTTTTGACACTCATTCGACTGAACTTAGAATGTAACTTCTAAGCGCCTATGTACCTCAATGAAGAGGATCAAGTCATAACGTAGTTCTGAAAGAGTGATTTTTTTATTGTTCTTTTTGTGTGCCATACACAGTTTATACTCTTGTGGTCCAGGAGTATAATGCAGTTTGAATATATTTCTTGTACAACATATGGTCCATCCCATTTAGCAAATGTGCAACCCTTCTGAGTCAATCAATTTGTAAGCGTTATTTGAGTATACTTTTTGTATAACATATGATCCATCCTACTTAGCAAAGAACTTGCTTCCAGATCGACGAGAAGTAATAATAGGTCTTCTTACAACAAGAACTTGGTTGCCTATTTGAAAGTATGTAAGACGAACCTTCTTATCAAAGGATCAAGCTACACGAGCTTGATAGCATTCCATACTTTGTTGAGATTCTAGTCTCTTTTCATCAAGAGCCTCTAATTCTTCAAGGCGTAATCTAGCACATTCTTCATCGGTGAGCTCTTGTTGAATAGAAAGTCATAATGATAGAAGTTGACGCTCAAGTGAAAGGACTGCCTCAACTCCATAAACAAGAGAATAAGGAGTTTCTTACATTGGCGTGCGATATGTGGTCTTATATGCCCAAAGAGCTTCTTCCATTCTTTCATGTCAATCTCTCTTACATTTAGAGAAAACTTTCTTCAACAAGTTGCAAAGTGTCTTATTGAATGTTTTAGTGAGGCCATTAGTAGCAACATAATACATAGATGAATTGTGTTGCTTGAAGCCAAAAAGATCACATATTTTTGTCATCAACTCATTATTATTGTTTGTAAATATATATCGACGAATACCAAAATGATAGATAATATTGACCCGGATAAAAGTTGGCGACGTTCTCCTTCTTTACTTCTTTAAGAGAAACAACTTTCGCACATTTTAAGAAGTAATCCATTGTAGCTAAAATGTACAAATGACCACAAGAGAATTTAGGAAATGGGCCAACAACATCCAAACCCCAAGATTCGAATGGCCATGAAAAAACAGTTGGGTGTAATACTTCTAGGGGTTGATGTATAAAGTTTCCATGGAATTAGCAAGCTTTAAACCTTCAAACATAATCCAAGTAATCTTTCACCATGGTTTGCCAATAATACCCATTCTTTTTATATGAAATGAAGTTTAGGCCTAGATTGATGTACCCCACATAATCCAGAATGTGCTTCTTTTATTGTTTGAATTAATTCATCTGCCCCAAGATAACGTAAACGTACCCTATCAAATGATCGTCTGTAGAGTGTATCTTTATAATAAAGAAATTACGGGGCTCGCCGTTGAGTTTTTGTCCTCCTTCAAAGATTTTCGGGCAGTATTCCATAATATATAATCAATTATTAGTTGTTATCAGTCTTCAATCTCTGCTTTAGAAGTAGCGATGACTTGTTCAAATTCTTCCTCATGCTCATCTGGTGGTGGAGCTATCCATCCTTGACAAACAACAACTTGGATTTGATCAGAAAATACAAACACAGAAGCTAAAAGTTGCCAATGCATCAACTTTCTTATTTTCCCCTCTAGGATTATATTGAATAGTCACCTCTCTAAGCCAACTTATCATCTTTTGAAAATAATTACAGTACGGGAGTAATTCAGGCTTCTTCACCTCATAATTATCAAAAACTTGATTAATATCTAACTTGGAATCCCAAAATATTTGTAATTGCAACTGTTTCATATCAACGACCATTTCAAGTCCAAGCAAGAGTGCTTGATATTCAATAATATTATTAGAGCAGCGTTGTGGTAAAGTAAAAGAATATGGCAAGACTTAACCATAAGGACTGACAAACACTACTCCAGCCCCAACCCCAGCCCCTTCGCGATATGCAGTGCCATAAAAATATTTTTTTCATGGTGACTGAACTTCTACCATCATTGTGTCTTCATCAGGTAAATCATCAGATAAATCCCAATCATTCAAAATTGGATGATTAGCTAAGAAATCTGTCAGCACTTGTCCTTTTACTGCCTTTTGGGAGATGTATACAATTTCAAATTATTGAAATTGGAGATACCTTCTCACTAGTTGGTCACTTAAGACAGGCTTGGACATAACAAACTTGAAAGGATTTGCTTTAGAGACAAGTAGTACAACATAAGATTGAAAGTTATGCTTCATCTTCTGAATTGAGAAAACAAACGCCAGACATAATTTCTCAATAGGTGAATACTTAATCTCATTTTGTGTCATCATCCTACTCAGGTAATAAAGGGTATTTTCTTTCCCTTCATTGTTTTCTTGTACTAGAAGTGCTCTTATGGACCTTTCTTGTGCCGCAATATATAATATCAAAGATTTTTCAAGTATAGGAACCACAAGCATGGGAGGATTCATCAGGTAGGATTTTATGTTCTCAAAAGTATTGGTACAACCTTGGTCCTATTCAAAAGGAACATCTTTCTTCATAAGACGACTGAATGGTTGATATCTCCCAGCTAGATTTGAGATAAATCTCCTATGATGTGCCAACTTTCCCTATAAATTTTTTAACTCATGAATGTTTGTAGGCTCAAGCATCTTCAAAATAACATTTATCTAGTCTTGGTCAATTTCAATCCCTTGATGTCGAACAATAAAACCCAAAAACTTTCCCGAAGTAACTCCAAAAGCACATTCCAAAGGATTCATTTTGAGTTGGTGTGTTGATGTCGCTCAACCCAACTACTCAAAGGGCAAAAATGGCGGTCGTCATCAGCATAATAACCCAACTTTAGAGGTTGGGGTCGATCCCATATTCAAGATGGAAGTAAATCATTGGACCAAGTAATTGTAGGATCTCGGGGTTGAAATAATCAAAACAGAGTGCAGCTAATGAGTTCTAATTAATCGACAGAACAACTATTAAGGGAGATGTTGGGGACGTGCAAAAATGGGAATCGATCTATCAAAGAGGTCTAGATACTTGACTACATTAGTTGATATTGAGTGAATAGGCAAGGCTGCTTGTAACCCAAATCATCTCTGAAAATGGGTGTTTCGCATAAACCCGCAAAGATATCATACGCGGACCGCAGAGGACACGTTTGGCCTAAGAAGTTACAGCAAAACCCCTAATACCTTATCCATTTAGTCCTTTGATATGAACTTCAACTGAAACCTCATAAGATTTCCAGCCATTATATCCATTCCACACTCTAATAATTTCAGCTAAGATTCTACCAAGTCTTGCCCATTTGCTTAACTTTATTTCCTGTCATAGCACATGCAAATTTGTTAGTAGTTAGAATTAATGTCACATTAAGGGCAATGTTTCCTTGAAATTTGGCCCCAAAATGAGTCCAAAAAATGGACTTATCAACACCCCCAACATAAGCCTTTGTGTCCCCTCAAGCAAATCAAACATTAATTTATCCAAAACAGAGCTTGCAAATAGGGCCACAGAGAGAAACACATATATTTTCACCTTTTTCATCCCCTCCTGAACTTTCACAAACCACTCACGTGACTTTGAAGCCTCGAGAGATGACTAAGGAGTAATCAAGACATGGCTATGCTCATAATTGCTCATGTAGTTGCTAGTCACTGCTTAAAAATATCACCATTTTCCCTCACGCCAAAGAAGATCCTGAACACTCAAGTTTATAGCATTACTTTCAAAGGATCTATTCAACTCTAACTCTCCCAAATGAGAAATAGCATGTAAACTTCAATCCATAGGCTTATCCTTATTCTAAATCGAAGTTTACTTGACTTTCTTCTGGACTAGGATCCCAAAGGACTTTACTAGGATTATAATGTAGGGTAAAGGTTGGGTAGGATAGCATATGGTCAATAGTGGCTCATCCCTCCTTAAAATCTACATATTCTTTTTAGGCACAATGGTTCATTTGGTTTCTTTATCATTCATCTCATTCTTGACATCTCTTTTGTTTTTGATTCATCACCCTAAATATCTCCTTTTGCATTCTTTTTCACAACAAGACTCTTCTTCTCTTTTATTTTTTGAGGGTCCTAAATTTTCAACTTTTGTTTTTCATTTTTCTTTTCATTGCCTTCTAGGACTCCTCGGTGTCTTTCTTTACTCTTTGTCCCTTTTTCTGACTCTTTCATAAGAAACACTTCCTTCCTCCTCCTACCACTCCCAACTTAGCCTTTGGCCACTTCTTCACTTTCAAGCTCAAGGAGGAATTGGTAAGGAACGAAAAGAACTTGTCTTTCGCAAACATGAGTCAATGTTTCAAGGTTGCCAAAGAAGGGATAAAGGCTCAAAAGAGGTTCACTAGGGACTAATTTCACTGTCAAGGGATGTCACCATAGTCAAATTGGACTGATGGAACCAAAAAAGGCCTAAGTTTCTATCCTAATTGGGAATTAACCAAGTTACCCTTCAAAACAAACCGGGCAAGTTCTAGATGATACACTTGAAGTATTTCAACAAGATAAATAACCCCACATTGGCAAAATGGTTTGCATTCAAACAGTGGCAACACATTCATAATTTTTCGATCATCGCATATCCAAGCTCAATTGCTCGCATAGTCAACTCAAGATTCCTCAAATCCATTCAAGGATTGATTTATCAAGAAAGGACTAGTTAGTGAGTGCATGCTCCTCGCCCATGGCACTACCCGAATCAAAGATATGGATCATCCATGCTCGGAATGCTAAGGACTAGAGACAAGATATTACATCCACACGTTTGACATCTATGTATGGGGTTTGCCAAAAATTTTAAATCATTCATCCATTCAATCATGCATAACAAAAGAAACAACAAAAATAAACGCTACTCTATTACAATCCAAATTCAAAATTATTTACAACAATTGTCTAAATGTTCATCAATAGCATCATTAAAAAGAAATATATCATCATTGTTTCAAAAGAATATCCAAAAGATAGGGAATTCCTCAAACTCACCCCCTCCTAACAAAATAATCATTGCCCTCAATGTGCAAGGGACAACCAAGAAGTAAGCATAAGAGAGAGAGAGAGTAATGATTATGAGAATCCCCTTATCAAGTCAATCCTGTCGTGGTGGTGATGGTGGCAGAGCTGAAGAAGATATCATGGGGGTATCAATGCCTTCATTTATCGGTATACTTTAAAGATCAATTATGGACCTAGTAGTCTCAGGCGCACTCACACCAGATGGGCCAATCATGGACTGATCTAGAATAGAAGCTACAATCACGGCTTTTACCATCTTGTTCTCCACTCTAGCCAGCTCCTCCTGGTCCTCTTTGTTGTGCTCCAGTCCCAGCATCTCATCATCAGTTTCCAGGGTGCTCACTTCCCAATTCTCATCACCGCCATCACCTTGAATTTCTACATTTAGGCCTTCACTTGGGATTGCAGCAACATTCACCTTGAGAGGTGGATCTTCTAGCCCATCGAAAGATGTGCTCAAGTCAGTGGACCAGAGAAATGTCACCTCCTTCTTCAACTCATAAATATCAGTTCTCAAAGCCCAAGTGTCCTTGTTACTACCACCTAATTTTTCAATAACTAAAACCCTATCCTTCAAGCTGACCAACTCCTTTCTGTGGTCATCAATCATGGACTCGAGCCTATCCATCCTCAACTTATGAGCCTCATGTAGCTCCTTCTACTTTTCTTCAGCCTAAACATATGGCATTAAGGCCTTGTCTATGGTTGTCTCCACTAATTTAGGCATAAGTGACTCAACCCTTGTGGCTTAAAGATCAGCGACTTTGGCCAGATGGCCAATAGCAAGAATATTGGCCTTTGTGAGAGGGGGTTGGTCATCTGTGGTTTGTGTCCCTATGGATGGAGTAGGGTAGAAGTGGATGGAAGAGTGGGAAAGGAATATATGCCTATCTTGCTGCCCAACTTTGAAGCATCGGACTCGAAAGTTTCAATATCAACAACCAGTATTTTATCAACTGGGTTCTTCTTTTCCCTATCCTCTTTATCCTTGAAAAACTCATCCCATATTCTCTTGATGTCAGTTGATGTTGATGTAGTTACTTCCACATCAATCTTTTTATTACTTAGAACTCTAGCCTATTTGCACAGTGCAGTGATAAGGCTTGGAAAGGGTAGTGAGGTTTGGACTTGCTTCGCCCTTGTGAGGATTACCGGAGAAATGACAGAACCCAGATTAAGTCTCCAGTACTCCGTGATACAACCAACTAATGTTATTTTGGCATGTCGAAGAATCGACTCATTTTGTGACGACATTAGGTTACTGCTGATGAAACCAAACCAAAACTATGTCAGAATATTCAGTTCTATCTTTTCAATAACAGCTTCTTCCTCTAATAATGAAGGACCTGGAATACCAATTATTAGAGCTAACCATGCCTTGATGTCTTGATAGCGTTCAAACATACTTCTATTACAGAATATGGATGATCATTAGTAATATATTTATCCAACAACGAGTCGGGTCGATCCCACAGGGAATAGGTTGAAATAACTCTACTAGTTATCCTCTTTTAGTCGTTGGTTCTATTTCCAGAAAACAAACAATGCAAAGAAGTAAAAATGGTGGGTTTTGATTTAAGCTCCTAGCTATGAGTATGAATGCAAAATATACTAATGCTTAGACAGTTTAATGATGACTAGGGTTACGATCCCCATGATTCTTAACTAGTAAGTAATTAACATCGAGTCTATTGTTCGTTATATAACATGCAAAATCTAGCGAGTTAGATAACTTCTAGTTCACCTCCCAGTCCTTCCTAGAAGTATGTCATTCGTCTTCTCCCGGTATTAGAATGTTTTCAATACTAACCCTTTCTTTTGAGTTTTGGAAAACTATCACCTCCCAGTCTCAAGTTCTTTTGATGCAAGTTGATCCCCAAGCCTAAGTATACCATCCTCTCCCAGGCTCAAGTAACTTAAACTTTATTGATTGTTTCTATCTCTCACTTTAATCTCCTTTTCCTAATTGCTAATTTCCTTCCTAATAACTAACAAATACGGGTAAGTTCTCAATGTGTGCACTCATCAAGAAAGACTTTTAAGCAAAGAAAATCACAATACATTTAATACAAGTCCCAACAATTCTATGTTTTAGGCATATTAAACTAACAAACGCGCTTAAGAACTCACAATAATTCTATGTTTTAGGCATCGTAAAAGTTGTATTTTCACGACTTATCAACACCCTCAACTTAGAATCATTTCTTGTCCTCATGAAATGACCAAAGACAAAACATAACGACACACAAATACAAGTGTTTAACATGAAGTATATAGAACCCCTCAATCATCAAACTCATGCCCAAAAGGTAAGCTTACAGTGTAATTGCATCCAAACAGACTCACATTGATCAAGTTATGCATTATACCATATCGAATTAGCCTGAATAAGCTCAAGAACAAAGATGAACTAGTTATATTAGCAACCAAATAGTGCAAGAATAGTGCCCTCACACACATTATATAAATGCAAAACATAGACTGGAATGTAGACACTCACACTCAAAAAGATATCCAATCAATACACAAGTAAAGACCATATGCTTGCCCTTATATTTACTACATTGACTCTCGAATGACCTGTTTAAGATCACTTTAGGAATTTTGCACCTTGTAATGTAGGATCGGGCGAGGGTGAGGTAGATTTAAGATCAAAGTGACTAATTGGGCACTCCAAGACACTACTTTGTCTTAGCTATCTACTTTTGGCCCCCAACTCTTATTGCCCCTATTTTTTTCAACTTTTTTTATCATTAGGAGTGATTTCTGTTTTCCTTTAATTTTTTCTTTCTTTTCGTTTTCGCTCTACTCATGGTCATACCCCCAAACTTTTGTTTTCCTCTCCTCACTAGACTCTTTTCTACTCTTAACTTTTTTGTTTCTCCTTAAAATTGTCACCTTCAACTTGGCTTTTTAGCCTGAGTTGAGGTACATAGTGTCTTTTTAATGGACGAAGGCCAACAAAACCAACCTCAACTTAGGATTTTAGCCTGGTTGAGGATTACAATGTCCTTGGAGAGACCAGGGCCAAAGTAAAGATTTGCAGATAGATAAGGAAGGTGAATTGGGTGATTACAAAGAATAGGTCTATTTTGGCTCAAAGAGAACAATTTTATTTGGTTGGTTGATTTTAGGCTAAGTGGCTTTACAATAAAAAGGGTCTAAGATCCTATCATAATCCAATAATGCAATTGTTTTTATGGGACTAACTGGGAAAGATCTCGCTTACAAGTGCACAAATCGAATTAAGCAAATAAGCTCACACGTACATGGCACATATCCCACACTATTTAGTACTAACCAACATAGTCATGCTTCATTCCTCAAGATGACAACTAGATAATATGTACAATGTCTTACAAGGATCACACAAGTTAGTTAGGATGGAATGCATGCACATACAAGCTTTTTGAATATTTTTTTTAAATTTGAAGCATTTTTCACAAAAGTCATGGGTTACTATAGACTCTTATAAACACTTATATTTACACAGACAAAAAAATCTAAACATGTCAGTTCTACTAGATAATACACCTTTAGAGAAAAGAAACATGGCAAGAAAAATTCCTCAGGGTTCAGGATGCCCCACTCCCCATCAAAATTTATGCATTGTCCCCAATATATATCAAACCAATGTATAAAACAAGGGAAGTGATCATACCTGGGATGCCTTAGGCATCAGTAGCAGTGTACCTAATTACTCAGACTTCATCAGGTATCCACATGTGTTGCCTTCCACTTTTCCCTCCACTTTAAGCTTATGAACTATACCCCTAACTTCTTTTCCAATTTTTTACTATGCTCTAGAGGTGGTGGTATAACAAAAAAGAGGCCAAATAAAAGAGATCCTACCTTGTTATTTTTGGCCTTTAAACAACAAATGTAATTTTTTAACTTTGGCCTAACAAATTCAAAAGTATCGACATATTCTTCCTCCTCATATTCTTCCGTATGTGTAAGCGGTTTGATTAATATATCATCATCTAAACATAAGGTAGAAAATGATTGGAATAAGGTCCAATAAGTCCAAACTCGTGAATTGTATTATCATTATTCACACTCTCATTTTTACACGCACTAGAGTATTAAAAGTATTATCCACTCCCTCATGTAACTCTAGTGTACTCTTCTCAATAGGAACAACATCAATAACAATATGATCAAGTAGTTCACTCTACAGTTTCAACTTTTCAAGTTGGTTCACAAGCATCTTTTCTTCCTCAGATAATGTGTAACTAGCTTGTAGGGCGTCAAAAGCATCAACCTTTGCGTTCAATGAAATATCTAAATCCTCAATATCAAAGCCAAATATCTCAACCTCATCAATTAGATCAATTCTTGCTTTTAGAAAGTGTATCATCGAAGATTTTATAGTTTCATACAAACCTCTCAATAGATCTATTAATTCCCTACAAGAACCAATACTAGTACAAGGCTTATTCAAGAGAGCACACCTATCACCACACACTGCTTTGGATGTCATCTTAGTTTTTCACTAATTTGCGCTCTGTAGTAATCAAAACAAAAACAAAAACAAACAGCAAAACTTGAAAATAGAACTACAACCTGAATAGAAAACTAGTAGATTATTTCAAAGTCGTATTCCCCGACAACGACGCCATTTTTTATAACGTTCAAAAATACTTCGGTTACAGAATATGGATGATCGTTAGCAATATATTTACCCAACAATGAATTGGGGCTGATCCCACAGGGAACAGATTAAAATAACTCTACTAGTTATCCTCTTTTAGTCATTGGTTCTATTTCCAGGCAACAAACAATGCAAAAAAATAAAATTGGGGGGTTTTGATTTAAGCTCCTAACTATGAGTACGAATGAAAAATAAACTAAGGCTTAGACAGTTTAATGATTACTAGAGTTGGGGTCACAGCTCGCATGGATGATAAGCACAGACTAATCCACCACAACACATCATTGTATGCTTAATCATTGACTAACATTATCACATGGTCTCTATGGATATACGCTCTATCAAACGATGATTTACCCTTAAGAATGATGTCACCCAATCTACCATTACAAAATTCAATTGCTAAAAAGAGGTTAAGGGTTACTCAGACTTCACACATAGCCTATAAAAACATTCAATCCAACAGGCAAGCACAATATACCACACACTCATATGATCACGATATAATTTCAATTGAACATACTCAAGCATCATGTTAATTATAGGATAGAGGCCACACCCACAAACAACCCATCATTGAGCAAGAATCATCTAAGCATGAATCTAACCCAACTCATTAACAACCTCAATTTTAAAAATCAGTATAAGTTACAGAAAAAAAACACAACAAATTATTCACACATGCGACACAGGGTTCAAAAATAATTCTTAAGTCCTACCCACTTAATTCTCAACAAGATTTCCAAAGTTTCAAGCATGATTTTCATATTATAAACCCTGATCAAAACCATCCACAATGGCTTTCTTTGAAAAACTTAAACAAAGTTCTGAAACATACCTTTTGAGTGGTGAGACACACTAAAACTTTTAATGATGCTTTTTTATGAACTTCCACAACCTTTAGGTTGAAAATCTCAAAGAAAAGCAAAGAAAAGAGGGTGGTGTGCATAAGAAGTGAATAGGAGGGAAGGTGGAAAGTGTGAGAGCCGAGGCATTTCAAAAGCCTTAAGTAGGGCAGCTAGCGTGCATGGTCAGTGACATCGAACCATACCGCGTAACACAATTGGCGCAACACCTAGCATGCTTGAGATCACCCTTTTTGTATTGAGATCTTACCTTTCTTCCCACCCTGAAGTGCAGTGAAACTGACCATCGCCAACTGAAATTGGCAATTCACTGATTGAACGGTTTGTTCGCTAAATTTTACAACATCTCCAGGGTCACCACTCGACTCAAAATTGTGGTCAAATTGAAGTTCGCCAATTTAACTCGGTGATGCGTCGAGTAGTCTTTCTTGTTCACCCATATCAAGTTACCAATCTACATTCTCCTTGTCAACCCTGCACATATCAACACCTATTATTTAACTAAAAAGCAGTAAAAACACACCTTGGGTTTCCTCCCAAGCAGTGCCTTAGTTAGCGTCAAGGCACAACGTAGTTCCACTTCTTATCAAGTTACTATTGATTGCCCCATCCATGACAACACCTCTAGATCATCTCTCGACTTCAGAGCTTTGCATATGTTGAAAATAACCTCCTCATCATTCACTTTGACCTAAGATCTCCACTTTCAACGTCCACAATTACTCTTCTGGTGGCTAAGAATAGCCTTCCTAAGATAATTGACACATTTGTATCCACCTCACAATTCAAAATTATAAAGTCAGCAGGGAGAATAAATTTATCCACCTTCACCAGCACGTCATGTAAAATCCCCACTGGTCATTTAATAGACTGATCAACCATGAGCAGTTACATTATGGTTGGTGAAGGATCCTCTAATCCCAATTCCTCAAAAGTGACTAGGGGCATGAGATTTATACTTTCCCCCAAGTCATATAGTGTTTTACTGAACCTTGAAGCCCTAATAGTGCATGGGATGGTGAATGCACCTAGGTCTTCCTTATCACTACCAACTTTTGTGTTAAGATTGCACTACGCATACATATGAGACACCTCAATAGTCTCACACTCTAGAGTTCACTTCTTTGTAACAAACTATTTCATGAATCTAGCATAACCTGTCATCTTGATCAATGTCTCCACAAGTGGGACATTTATCGATAAGGAGTTAAACATGGAAAGGAACTTTTTGAACTTTGCATCCTCCTCCCTCTTCTTTAATCTCTGAGGGAAAGGAGGATCAATCTTGACCTGAGGCATTTTTAACCTCACTACTGAATCCAAATTTTTGGGGAACATTTTCTTGGCCCTTATATCATAATCCCCACTTTTCTCCTATTTGCCATTCTTGGGATTGCCAAAAGTCTCACAGTCTCTATCATCAGCCAAACACTCCATATCTTATTCAATACCAACACTCTATTTTTCTCCCATTTCATTCTAGCCTTCTTTATCAACAAACAATGACTTAGTGTTCTCCGCCACTTTTCCACTACATGCAGTAATGGCAAACATTGTTGATCACTACCCTTGGGATTAGCCACTGTGTCACTAGGTAGACCTTCTTTTGGACGCTGATTTAGATAACATGATATGTTTCCAAGTTGAGTCTCCTGCTTAATAGAGGTTGAATATGACGTTACTGTTTGACTCAATTGAGAGAATTCAGATTTTATCTCTTTTAGGACTTTGTCAGAGGCTTCTACCTTGTTCAAGATACGAGAGAGCATATCTTCAGTTTGAAGATTTTTTTGATTTGCCACAGGGTCAGCAACCTTCACCCTATCATGGGGTGGAATATACCTATCTCTCTCACGGTTCTGTCAAGCCCCAGCTTGAGGTTGATTAGTCCATGCTCGATCTCGCCATACAAGGTTGTTATTCCAACCCAGATTCCCAGGTGGCCGTTGAAAGGCCTACTGAGAACCAATCATTTGATTCCCTATATAATGGCATTCTTCATTGTAACCACTCTCAAATGGTGAACCTTCAAACATCAGCTCTCTGGTAGCCCCCAAAATATTCACTCTTGTGATTTCCTCCCATGACATGCTTAGTTAAAAGATCAAGCTGAGTTAACATCTTATCCATATTTTCATCCCTTTTCTGATCTTTAGCAAGTTGCTCCTTGGTAAGATCTTCGTGAATTGAAGGCATCATGTCATCTCCTATGTACCATGCTCGGTTAATTTTTGTCATGTCATCCAAGAGATTACAAGCTTCGGTGAATGTTTGTGTCATCAAGCATCCTCTCACCAATTGATCAGCTATTTCTTTGTTCATTGCATCAAGGCTTACATAGAAGTATTGTAAAAGAATATGGTCTGAAACTCCATGGTTGGGACATTGGAGTAAGAGTTTTCGAAACTAGAGCCATGTTTCATGTAGTGGCTCACTCTCTAGTTGCTTGAAATTTGCAATACTTCCTCTCAATCTTATCATCTTTGAGAGAGGAAAAACCTTTTGAGAAATGCATTTTGCAGCTCCTCCCATGAGGTAATAGTATCACGAAGTAACTTTGCTAACCACCTCAATGCCTCTCCAGTGATGGAAAAAGGAAATAATCTTAGCCGAATGGCTTCTTGATTCACTCCCCTGAAGTTGAATGGGAGACACACATCAATAAAATTCCTCAAGTGTCCATGAGTATCTTTGTGGTCGAGCCCTTTGAACAATCCCTTTAGTTGGGGGAGTTGTAACATGGTGCTCGTTACATGAAAATTAACTCCTCCAGCCAATGGGGATAGTTGGATAGCACCAGTGCTTCTAACCTGATCCCAGTTGACATCTTGCATCCCGTTCATATCTCCAATATTCTCACCAAGAATGTTTTCCTCGTCCTCTATTTTTATACCTAACAGTCAATCAACAAAAATAACAAGAAAATAGTAAAAAGAATCTTAACTACAAGAACAAAGCTCAACAAATATTTCCAATATGAACACGTTGATTCCCGATAATGGCGCCATTTTTTATGTTGCTCAACTCAACTACTCAAAGGGCAGAAGGGGCGGTCGTCATTAGCATAATAACCTAACTTTAGAGGTTAGGGTTGATCCCATAGGGAATCATTATTCAAGAAGGAAGTAACTTGTTGGACCAAGTAATTATAGGGTCTGGGGGTTGGAATAATCAAAATAAAGTGCTAACGAGTTCTAATTAATTGTCTTAACAACTATTAAGGGATATGTTAGGGATGTGAAAATATGGGAATTGATCTATCAAAGAGGTGTAGATACTTGACTAAATAAGTTGATATTAAGTGAATAGGCTAGGCTGCTTGTAACCCAAATCATCTCTGAAAATTGGTGTTTTGTGTGAACCCACTAGGATATCACACGCGGACTGCCGAGAATAAGTTTGGCCTAAGAAGTTATAGAAAAACCCTTGATACCTTGGCCATTGAGTCTATTGATATGAACTTCAACTGAAACGGTGTAAAATTTTTAGCCGTTATATCCATTCCACACTCTAATAAGTTTAGCTAAGATACAAATCAGAGATTTAAAATAAAATCCAAGTTTGCAACCTCGAGGTTTATATTAAACTTAGGAATGGACATAAATTCACCAAAATCAACTATAGATAAGTCAAGATATCATAGACCCAATCAACAAATCAAAGATCCATATCGAAAACACACGCCCAACATAGGAGTTTTAGCCACACATGCCAAAAATTAAAGATTGATTACTATTCATAGTAGAAGAAGTCATGGGTAACAAGATTGAATACAAATCAATTGATTCTCACCAATTAATCTTCTCAAATTTGATGCCCAATTTCCTCAAAACCATAATCTTCCTTGTACTCTAAGAAGAAGGTTCTATGTACTACTACTACAAACTAATTGTTCTAAATTGGAAGGAACAAATTATGTATAATGTCCTTCCTAAAAACTCTTATATACTCCGTGCAAATGTGTGGAAGTTTGTGGTGCGAAATGTCATTTAGCGGTCAAGGTTGGCCATCATCGAGCACTCCGACGATGCACCGAATGTACACTTAACCACTTTTCTGTGTGTCTTTATAAGACTTCCTTCACTGTAACTTTAGGCAATGACTTTTTGCTCCACTTTTTCTAATTCAGCGATGCGTCGAAATACTTTTTACATCGCCTTTCTGTCAGTACTCTAGGGCTTTGGGTTTTGCAACTTTAGGCGATCACTTGAGCATTCGGTGAATTGCTAGCATACTTTGCGACGTCGATTCTAACCGCACTCTTACTTTGACTAGAACCTTTGTTGTTGCATAGCTAGGCAATCCCTTGGAGCTTTCGGTGGATCGCCGAGAATATCAGTGATATCATTTTTCACCGCCTTTTGGCACTTTTGCTCACTCTCCAAGGTTCCACCAAGTTTGGCCCACTTGCACGCTTTTAAATCTATTTCCTGTCATAGCATATGCAAATTTGTTGGTAGTTGGAATTAATATCACATTAAGGGCAATATTTCCTTGCAATTTGACCCTAAAATGAGTCTGAAATACGAACTCATGTATGTTCAAAGTCGTTTGAACACCAATCTCAAGTCATGCAAGTGGTCACAACTCTTCCTTGATTTCACCACTAAATCATTGACATAACACTCAATATTTTTATGGAGCATGTCATAAAAAGTATTTTGCATTGCCTGTTAGTAAGTAGCTCCAGCATTCTTCAAATCGAAAGGCATTACTTTGTAACAATATATGTCTTTAGGAGAGTGAAATGCGGTAAGTTCTTCATCTTGGTTGCCATCCGAATTTGATTATATCCAGAGGAACCATCCATAAAGGACATGGTCTCATATCCAGTCGTGGCATTAATCATAATCTCAAGGATGGGAATTCATCCTTAGGGGCATGCATTATTAAGATCCCTAAAGTCAACACAAACTCAAATTTGACCATTTTTCTTTCTACAAGTACAATTCTTGAAATTCGTAGGATACTTTACTTCCCCAATGAACCTTGCTTGAATGAGCTTGTTAACTTCAACTTCGATCAATAGAATTATTTCAGGTCTAAATCGACATTGAGCTTGTTTAATAGGACGAATGCCTCATTTCACAACAAGATGATAGACTGCAACTCTAGGATCTAATCCAGGCATCTCTTTATAACTCCAAGTAAACACATCTCATATATTTCTTTTATTTATCCTCATTCAAAGAAACACTTACGTATGTAAGCCTTTTATTATCATCATCTCCAAGATCCATTTTTTTTAATACATCAACGGTATTTTTACCCCTTCTTTGAGTTCTAGAGGTGCATCTTCAGCGTCCTCATCTTCTTAAGGATCACCGTCATTGAAAGATATATGATAACATGAATAAACACAAGCAAACCTATTTTCAACTTTCATGTATGGTAAAGTACATTTCTCATCATAAATTGTGATGTGATGTGATAACCCCATACTTTCTTCATCTTCATTGTGCTCCCAAGTGTGAACTATGGTATGAGTGTTTTCCCTCAGGACCTCTCCATATGATAGTACAAGTTTTGTGTCTTGCCTCATTCTAGAAGGAATCAAATTGGAGCAATTCTTGGGTGGATTGTGCTCTTGAGAGTGAACATTTTCTCCCATCCTTCCATAATTTCCTTTGCGCTTGTATTTCTCTTTATTGGACCCAAATGATCGAACACTAAAGTTCTTAAAGTTGATTTCACAAGTCGATAAAATACAGAAGTATTAGTAATAAGGTTAGCAAGTCAATCAAACACAGAGGGACTTTTATTGGGTATCATAGATTCTTCTATAGGGGTACTGTAATTGATGTTCATTCTCCTTATAGAGATCTAGACAGGTGATGGTTGTCTGTAACCCAAACTTTCATGAGATTACTTGACAAGATACCCTCTTTCTAACATTATTCTTTGAGTAGGATTTAGACCATGATTTCCCTTTTCAATAACTTCATGTGGAACCTTCCCCAGTTTATAAGCTTCATTGGGATTGTACTTTGCTTTTACCAACAATTTATAAGCATTCAGGTCAAAACCCTCATTCGTGCATTTTTTAGAAAGTGCTTCATAGGAACTATGGCCTGATGGTTTGACGAATCCTTTTATCACTTTTGAAGGTGGCTTGATTGTATACATCTTCTTGATAGGAAATGTCAGCCCCTCACTCTGCAATTCAAAAGGTTGAACTTTAACCTTATTTGCCTTTGGGACATAGCGAAGAGTTGCAACCACTCTTCTACTTGAAGATGTTTCATCTGTTTTGGGTACCTTGCTCATATCTTGATCTTCTCTACCATAACCTTTGCCTTCCCAATTGCTACCCCGACCTTTTCTGGGATATCAATCTTTGGTGTTGTGTTGGCAGCTTTGACTTCCCTTAAGGCATGATTCTTTAAGTAGGATTTAGCATCTACAAAATGTGCTTCTGCGTTAGTAAAAGGTTCATCATCAACAATAACCTTCTTTTGCACCCTGTCCTTGAAGTATTTAAAGCATTGATAGTAGGTGGAGGGGACAACCTTATTCTCGAGTATCCACAACCTTTCTAATAAGATATTATATGAGGTCTTAGAGTCAATGACATACATCTATGCACTCGAACTCATATCTCCCATCATTACATCTCACTTGACAGCTCCAATGACTCTTTGCCCCCCCTTAGTTGAACCCGTGAATCATCAGACGACTTTCAGATAGTTCATCCATCGAGATTCCAAGTTCTTTCACAGTGTGAATAGGGATGATATTGACTCCATACCCATCATCCACCATAATTCTATTTACTTTATGCCCACCCACAAAGCTCGCCATAAAAATGATGGCTATACAATGTTTCTCCCAACAAAAGATCATCGTTAGTGAATGTTAACTTTGCATTGGTAATGTTCGATCACTTTTTCAGAAAAAGACTTGATGGGATCTTCATATGATGAGAGTAACGATGATGGTGAATCTTCCCCTACTATCTCTTCCTTATCAATGTTGCAACATAAGGAATTGGGATCATAATGAGAAATCTTTGTATAGAACCAGCTTGGCAGAAATTCCTCCACTGTCATTGGAGAACGTGACTTTTGGTAATAACTCTCCTCGACCCTTGATTTCTTCACATTCTTCTTTACCCTCTGAGTTTTGGATAGTTTCTTCATCTTTCCTTTTGTAACTTTCTTACTTGGCTCTCTTCGTAAGCTTATTTTGTAGCGTCTTTGTCGTGTTACCAAACTCCATTCTTCATCATCAGTGTGATTATCACAAGATTGGTTTCCCCTAGAGATTTTTCTTCCACTATTATTTCATTATCAAAGGGAAGAATGATGACACATTGACATCAATTGGTTCGAAGTGACCAAATTTGATCATCATTGGTGGCATTGTGGCTAGGACATCTCCACAATTATGTACTTTGACAAAGTTGCAAAGAACTATAGGAATAAGTGATCCAAAAGTGACAGAGATCTGATTCGAACTCACTTTCTCATCATCAAGTAATATCTTTCCTTCTCGAGCCAAGTCCATGATCTTTTCTTTAAAAATAAAATACTTTTCAATAGGATGGCCTGTTAAATGATAATTACAATAGTTTGGGTCATTAGTCTTCCCAACTTCGTTTGACCGCTTCATTTCAGGTAACTTGAAGAGTTTCAATGCCAAAAGCTCTTCAAAAATTGCTGGAACATCTGAGTCTAAGAATGGATACTATATTGCCTACATTTCATTCAAAGTTAGCTTTGTACCCGCATTATCCTGAAAAGTTGTAGTCTTCACACTTTTTTTTTACTTAGCTTTGTGGTAACTTTCAACGGTGCAACATTAACATTCATTGACTCTTTATTTTCAGACTTGGGTGCATACTTGCCCCCTTTCTTCACCTCCATTTTGTCTTTTCCCTTGCGAGGCTCAAAGACAGGTGGCCCTTCATTTCCACTTGAGGATATGCTCAACTCCATATCATGAGCACACATAGATAGTTCCTCAAATGACGGGTTTGATGACCTGCAGCATATAACAAAGTCCCCAATGCATTCCTTGAATACACATTTCTATTCTAGAAGATTCACTAAGTCTATACTTGCAATTGAGGCTCTCATTTCTCCGTTGATTGATAAACTCGATAACATATCCATTCTTCGTTTGGCGTGTGTTCGTGAGTTCCACCATGCTCATGGTACGCCTTGTGCTATAAAAATGATTAAAGAATTCATGTTCAAGTTGCCCCTAACTATCAATGGAATCAACGTCGAGATCTGTGTACTAGTCAAAGATATTTCCTTGCAAGGAACGCACAAATTGTTTAACCAGATAGCCTCCATATGTTTCAATATTATTGCAAGTTTCAACAAAGTGTGCAATGTGTTGCTTTGGATTTCCCTTTCTATCAAATTGTTGAAACTTTGGAGGTTGGTAACTTGCAAACATCTTCAAAACATTTATTCTTGATGTGTATGGCTTGGAATAAGTAAACGAAGGTTTTGAAAAAATATCATACTTATCCTTGATAGTCCCCATGATGAAGTCCTTCAGTTGATGAATGAGAATTCCCCCCTCGGCAAATACTTGAAGTTCATCATCAATATATATTTGCTTCATAGACGACTCTCCCTTTTATTGTACCATGGGACACTTTCCAAGTGCATGACTTAAATCCCCTTCCACAATGTTTTCAACTTTTTCCGCCAACTTGACAATTTGACTATCTTGATCCTGTACATATTTCACCAGACCTTCAATTGCCTTAGTCAAACTTGTCAATTGTTCTTCAACAGTCGAAGTGTTAGTCACCATTGCTTGGATAGCTATTAAGAATGAAGGAGTAAAGTATGGATTTTCCCTCAAACTAAAATTTGATTGGAACAAGTTACGAGGAGTGACTGGAGTAAATCTAGTGATGAAGATATCATCTTCTTCTTGATTAGTATGATTCTTTGTCTTAAATGGACTGAGCCAAGCCAATGTCTTTTCGATGATCTCCACTATATTTTCTCCTTCTTCCAATTCATTTGAAAAGAATCTTACCCCTTTTGAAGATGGAAGGCTCACAATATGAATTGATGCGGACTACACTTGAAGTACTTGTTGTCCTAGCAAATTTTTTTTGTTTCTAGGGATGGGTCCCAAGTTTTCCATGGTAGCACCTAGTATGTTTTCCACATCAGAGGAAAACTTGGAATCAGTAGCCTTAATAACAACATATTTGGAGTCAAACCTCTTAGATACCATGTTTAGCATTCTTGAAATTTGATGATTGGTGTAAAGATATGAGAGGTCCCACTGGGCGTGCCAAAATTTATATGCAATAATTTTTTGCGTCGAGAAAAATAAATAATCAAGAGAAAAATTGGGATAACAAATATATTATATTGAATTTCAAAATGTAGTGGGTGTTACAATCTCTATGGTAATCCTCTGATTCTTCAAGTAATAAAAAAAACTATATTAAATTTGAATTAGATTTAAGGGCATGCGTAGCGTGATCTTGAATCTTGTCTTCGAACTTGAACTTGAATTATTCGTCACGAACACTTGTATGGTTATGACGAATAATTAGTGTAAGCAAGTATCTTGATCTTGAACGTTTTGATTTTTCACTTGATCTTGAACTTGATTGTTTGAACTTGTAAATTGTAAAGAATTTATAATCTTTGATCCACAAGCTCTTTTCTTGCTTCTTGTTCTTGTCAAAAGCCCTCTTCCTCCCGTTGAATAATGAGACTCCTATTTATAATTGTAAGGAGTAATGTACCTATGTGATCTGATTGATCAATTTGAATTGACCAATCACATTCTTGGTGGAATGCTCTAATTTGATTGGTCAGAACATATCACATATACACATGTTATTATTTTAGTGGCTCATTTAATTTGATTTGGATTACCACATAACTTTGACACGTGGTGCAATTTTAGTGGCTCATTTAATTTGACTTGGATTGTCACATTATTTGAACTATTTTCTTGAATTTAATATAGTCCGAATTAATTTTTTGGATTTAATTCCAATAGAATTTTAATACTTACAATAAGTTCTTGACAAAGATATATATAGCTTTTTACGCACAATAAGTATTCTATGGAGCCACATCATCACTTAACATAATTTTATATTTTTAAGTGTTTTATACTTTGATTTTGTCCTTATTTTTCATTAGTTCACACTAAAAAATTAATTTTAAAATACCAAATAAAATCGAACCGAACTTGAAAAAATTGAACCAAATCGAATTAATTTGGTTTAGTAATATGATGCACACTTTTTCAAAATCGAAAAACTGAACTGAAGAACCGAATGCCCACCCCTAACCAGGGGCGGATCTACGTGTTGCGACCCGGGTGCTCGAGCACCCATTGACCCTGAAAATATTTTTGTGTATTTATATAGAAAATATGAAAATATTGTATAAATATTAGGAAAAGCACCCAATGAACAATATGTTCTGCGGGTGCTTTGGTTCTGAGTTTTTTTTCCTTTTGACTATTCTTTTGCCCTTCTAACTTTTTAAAAATTTTTACTATTTCACTTCTAATAAGAACTTTTGTTCTCTTTTTTTAAACCCAAAAAAATACTATTTCACTTTGCCCTC
>JBCEWC010005063.1:0-25785 GCA_038996855.1 Solanum aculeatissimum | reverse complement strand
CATTTTTCAATACATTGTATTAATTATATTCAAAGGGTGATTTGGTAAAATTACCCCTATCATTTACTACTTCTTAAAGACTTCCATAAATGCCTTTATCAAAAGTGCAAATTGACACGTGTCAATTTATTAGGCAAAATGATGAGGGAACTTGATTGTTATTGTGTCCTAACAAGCAGCAGATTTTCAGTTACAAGATCAGTCGTGAGAATGCGGAAATGTGGGGCCTACATGTTTCTTCGAAAAATGAACTAATTGGACCGCCCAAAAGTTTGGAAACCGGGTCCCACAATACCATTAAAATTCGATTAAATTTGAATTTGTATAAGAAAAGACGAAACACTCCTTTGAACTTATATCGACTGCGATAAATATAAACTTTATTATATTTTCTGATGTTTATGATAATCACTAATTAAATGCAAACTATACACTAACAAGTGATTAAGTGTCAGTAATTAAGTTTGTTATGATAAGCTTAAAATTAAGTACATAACCTTTTATAAGAAATTAAATTTTAACATTATAGGCATGTTAAAATATAAGGTACTACAAGTTATGACAAATTCAGAAATTTTACTTACACTTTATATTTGTATTTATTATAAGAAATTTATTATGTGGATATAATATTTAATAACCTATTGAATAATTAAGATAAGCTATAAATTTTGTGATAAGCTGAAAATTCATAAATTTTAAATTTTAAATTTGACCTGCAAAAGCCTTAAAAGATTCAAAGTGAAAGTGGTCTGTACCATTAACATTTTTGTTGTTAATTCGTTTAAAAAAGAATATTATTTTTTTGAATAATTCTTTAAATGCAACGATTCACATGATTGTTTAAGACTGTATAATTTTTGGATTTTTAATTTAAGATCACAAGATTTAATTTAATTTTTTTAATTTCATGTTAAATTAAATCTGATAAATAAATTAAAACGGAGGAAATAATAGAGTTGCAAGGAAGAAAGATATCTAGGTCAAAACCTAAGTTTATATTTGTTTTAAACTTCATAATATACTTGGACCACTAGGCCTTTTAAAAACTTTGGTGAAGATAAAAAGATGAGGTCAAACTAATGAAGGCCAAGCCATTGCTTGCACCAAAATGTGTCACTTCATAGGCGTTTCAACACGTGATTTCATTTTGTAATTTGATATGAGATGAATTCACTATTTGAAAATATAATTTTATTTCTCGAAATAAAATCACAATTTTTTTTTAGAAAACTTGATTTGAGAATTTCATATCATTATTTCATATATTTTTTAAAAAATTTCACATTACTTTGCTATTGATATTTTTTTTTGTAAAATTTACACTGTTTTTCGTTTTGACTGCTATGCTATTTCTATTGTTTTCTTCTTTCTTGTACTTGAGTCCGATACACTTGAGATGAAGGTCTTTTAAAAACAACTTATCTATCTTCATGAGGTAATACTAAGGTCTGCGTACATTTTACCTTCCTCAAATCCACCTGTGAGATTTCATTGGATATTTTGTTGTTGATTTCACATTTTCAAAATACAAAAATTGATCCACTAGTTTATATTAAGTTAAAAAGACGTTCGATTTTACTTGTTTATTGAACTAAAATTAGATCAACAAATGTTGTATTTTTGAAAAAATGCATGCTCAACATGAGAAGATTGTTCGTACTATGTGGAAGGATTATATTAAAGAGTATTATATTACACCCATGTTCAATTTTACATCTTCTTTAAACTAAAATTCGATCAATAAATGTTACATAATGTTTTAGAATAACTTCGTGACAATATATTATATATACTTCTTTTATAAGCTTTTGTTTATTTGATAAGATTGTATAAAAAATCGGAGCAATTTTGATCGCTTAAACAACTTATGAGGTTTTATATTTATAAGCAAAAAATAAAACTTAAAAATCTAAATAGCATATCCAAATAAAATTCCAACTTCATCTCATATGATTTCAAACCATAATTTCATCTCGCATGGCCAAACGAAAAGTATCTCCTTCAATCTAAGTTTTGTTGTGCAAATTACTCATTATAGTTTTAGAAACAACAAAAGACTGACAAAAATTGCATAATTCCTTTGAGCCTTCTTTCTCGCTCTCATCTATTTTGTATGATTGGTCTCGAACGTGAAACTCCTCAAGAATTAAAAAAGAAATTGGACTTTTCCAAGAAAGGATGGTGTTTTTAGGTAAAAAAGTAATTATTCCATCTTTGAATATGATATACAACATTCATTGGACACAAAACATGACAAAGTTGTCAAGTCTTTATGCAAAACATAGTTCTATTTCCTGAGAGTAACTACACAGACTTTTTTACATGTTAACAGTCAGTAAGATTGCTCATACTCATTGATCTCCCTATCTGTAACCAATTTACATGCTACAAAAATTGAATGTATACACAAAAAGAATGAGAAAAATCTCCAACAATAACACGCCTAATCTCTCACAGGACGTTTTCCATGAGGGTCTGATCTCCGTCTTGTAGGTGTGGATGAACTTGCAGTTGCAGTAACAGTGTTGCTACTAGACGAGGAGCTGAATGTAGAAGGATTGGATGCACCCGAGGTTCCAGCTGTATGAGTCGTACCACCATCTGGTCTGCGAGATCTAATTCTTGAACCGGGATATCCAGGTCTTGTTGGTTCTTTATCAATAGAGCCAGGACTCTTTGACAGCATCACCACAACTTGTTGCATGGTTGGACGTAGAGGTGGATCCGATTGAGTGCATAATAAGCCAATCTTTATGTACATTGCTATCTCATCGGGAATAGGCGATTGTGCCAGTGCAGGGTCCGTAATCTCCCAGCTCCGACCCTTCTTGTAAAGTTTGTATGCCTACAGCCATAACAAAAATCAGTCATCATAAACGATACCAGGTCTTTGCTCGGGTAGAGGTAAAATGATCGTGTTGCTTATGAGAATAATCATGTATATGTAGGAAATATTCTGTTTTTTTTTTCTTTTTTTATGTGGCACGTCGAGCGTAACACAATTTTTTTATCACAAGGATGAATCATGCTCACCATCTGAAGACACTTTTAACATGGTTTGATACTGTTGTTTTGAGCCAAGGATGCACTATTTCACAACCCCACCCCACCATTTAAGACCATTCGAACACCTAATATATAGCTATGTTTCTACTTCAACTATTTCTATGAGACTTTGTTTGCACCTCCACAAATCTTCTCTCGAACTTTGTGCATCATTATTAATGCAAGAACGACAGGCTCATCGAACCTAATACCGTGTGTCTATCATCACGACTGAGAGTTTTTTTCCTTGTGCATTTCCAA
Organism: Solanum aculeatissimum; assembly: GCA_038996855.1. NCBI lineage: Eukaryota > Viridiplantae > Streptophyta > Magnoliopsida > Solanales > Solanaceae > Solanum > Solanum aculeatissimum. Next base: position 22,476 of record JBCEWC010005063.1, on the reverse strand, counting down.
TGACCAATAGCTCTATACTCAACCTGTCAAATAATTGTCTCTATTACCTGCTTTTAGGTTAAGTCGGCCTAAAAGAAAAACCTTTACATGGTGTGATACTATCCACTTAGGGTCACCGCCACATAGTTTTCTCCAAAATGCCTCACACCTAAGAGTACCCCTACACCTTATATATAACATCCTTTTCCCTCCAACTACCAATTTGATTATGCTTTGCACCCTCGACATCGATAAAAGAATATTTTGATCTTAATGTTCAAGTAGTTAATAATGTGATCTCATCAGAACTTGAAATTGACACTAGATTTAACTATTTGAGAATTTTTCCATGGTTTATAGACAAGTTGTTACACCTGCTAGTTCACAACATAAAAGTAATTTCCAATAATTGCTCTAGTATAGATTTCCATCACTATGCGAAGGAAAATCACCAAATCTCTAGCAACCAAGTACCACGACAAGTAGGAAAAGGCAAAGCCTGAAGAATAAACTCATTGATTTTGTATTTTGCACACAGCCTGAAGCTCAGCGAATTCGACTAGTACCACAGTAATATTGCTGAGTCATATTGATTTTTGTCACAAGATCATAGGTAAACTGATAAGTTCTACCATATAGCTATATTATTTTTTCACTAACATGTTTAAAGGGATCTCAAATTGATTCTGAGGACTCTCCTTTTATACTCAACAGGAAAGAAGGAATTGAGAGTGCTGATTATTCTGTGTTATCCGGAAATTTCAAGGAATATCAAGACTGAAGTAGCACAGAGAAATCAAGTTCGTACCCATTCAAGAAGGCCTCGAGAATCAGGATCTCTGTTAAAGGTTGAATTCTTCTGGCCACTTATGAGCTCCAGAACTACAACTCCGAAACTGAATACATCAGCCTTCACTGATAGATGTCCATACATCACATACTCTGGCGCCATATAGCCACTGCTTCCAAGTTAAATATCAAAGAGAGTTGTTAGCAATAGCAAGTAAATTTTTGGAAAATATTGTTGAACGAAATTTAGTCATCACTTAACACAGGTTATAAGGTTCAATAGAATCATACTTAGTACCAGCTACACGGGTGTTAACATGTGTTTGATCTTCAGGGTAGAGTCGAGCCATTCCAAAATCAGCAATCTTCGGCACCCATTTGTCATCAAGTAGGATATTGCTAGCTTTGATGTCACGGTGGATAATGCAAGTATGTGAACCTTCATGAAGGTATAGCAACCCTCTAGCAATGCCAACAATTATGTCATGCCGTTGCTTCCAGCTGAGTGCATCTCTCTGAGCAGATTCTGATACAAAAATATTAGTGTCAGTACTAGCTTCTAAAACTACTAAACATCTTTCTTCTGCTCAAAACTATTAAAGGTTAAAAAGATTCATAAAGTCAAGAGTCTGCTTTTACACGAGTAAGTTAAGGTCCTCTAATGTCGTTAAATGAGGTTTCAGGGTCACCAGAATTCTTGAGGAGTACAAGAAGTTTCAATAACATAATGTCAAAAATGGAGCAAGCACCAGTTGCATCCAATTGTGGCTGTACTAGAATGGACATGGTACACATCCTAGCAAAGGCAAAAACAAAAAAAACTAAGTGATTTCTTTCAATCCACCTAAGCCTTGGTGAACACAGTTACATGATACATGTACTGATTGGAGGATGCAAGTATTACACATACTGGCCTAAACGCCAAAGATATCAGAAAAGAATGATGACAGGAAGTACAGCCACAAGTTTGTTGCTGGATGTCGAGAGGAAATTTAAACATTAGGGACCCATCACTGGAGTTCAAGGTACATTTGAAATTAGAGTTTGTTAAGCAACTAAAACCTATGTTGCTCAGACTCTTCAAAAATGTCAAAGTACTATATTTTTGGAGAATTGGACACGGGTGCAGCATCAAAAGTGAAGAGTCCATGCAACTTAGACTAAAACACAGGAATACAGAACAATGTGACGGTTGGTTTCACGGATTGAGACAGAGATCATTAAACAAGACCTCTTTAGTATATTCCCACTATCTCCAGAACTCTAAGATCTTAAGACTGACAAAGGCATCCATCTGCAGTTCAATTTGTTTTAATCTTAGGGGGGTGAAAACAAGGGCATAGCCACAGCTAGGCTTACTAGTTCAGCAGATCCCAGTAACTTTGGCTTAATCCTTGTTTTTGCATTTAACAATCCATCTAACATGTACTAATACTCTATCCAAAACTCAGTAAACAAATATAATTACGACCCAAAACGCATAGACTAAAACTCCTAGCTACGCCTCTTAGTGAATGTCATTCCATTTCATTTTAAAAGCACATACAAAAGCTAGTAGATCTAAGAGGATAAGAACTAGCAATAAAACTTACTGAAAAGAATTTTGTCAAGGCTCTCATTAGCAACATATTCATACACAAGCAACTTCTCTACCCCATGTGCACAGTACCCTAATAAATTCACCACATTTCTGTGTTGTACACGAGCCAACAACTTAGCTTCATTCTTGAATTCCTTCATCCCTTGCCTTGAATTATGTGAAAGCTTCTTCACAGCTATTTGCCTCCCATCACTCAATTGCCCCTATAAAGAAGAAAAAAGACTCAATTTTTTCAAAAAATCTCGAGTTTCTGTTCCTATCCAAAATCACAAAAAAACTCAAGTTTTTCAAGAAATCTTGAGTTTTTGTTCATACCCAAATCACAAAAAGACTCAATTTTTCCATGAAAGCTTAAGTTTCTGTCACACCCAAATCAGAAAAGACTCAATCTTTCCAAGAAATTTTGAGTTTCTGTTCATACCCAAATCACAAAAAGACTCAATTTTGCTGAATTTTTCTTTACCTTGAAAACAGGCCCAAATCCACCTTCACCAAGCTTGTTACCTGGGTGAAAATCTTTGGTAGCAGAAACAAGAACTTCAAAAGGGAATTGCTTCTGTTCTTGTGCAGCAATTTTCTCTAAGTCCTCCTCATTTTTCCCTTTTTTTGATTAACAGAAAAACCCAAAATCAGCTCTAAAAACAAAAGAGATAATCAAACATCAAGATTAAAGTTAACCTCACAAGAATTGTTGCTTACCTTTATTGGAGCTTGAGAAGAATGAATTCAAAAAGTTCCCAAGAATTTTTTTTGGTTTGGTCATAGCGGGTACACAAAAATAATTAGTCCATTAGCAAACTTAAAATGACTTTGTACAAAGTAACTAATAGAAAATTCAAAAATTTTTGGTCGGATTAAGATAGTTGGTGTCTATTATCAAGTACCATGTAATGAAGAAATTAATATCCAATCCATGAGAAACCAGAGAGAAATATAGTATTGACCATGTTAAGGAAGGAACCGTGTGTATGAAGAATTTTCAGAACAATCCAAGGGGGATGGGGGGTGGGGGAGGTAAGCTAAAGTTGTTGCATTCCTATTCTTGCACTAAAAACGTATTTGGTGATGTCTTTATACTTACACCGCATCGAATTTCAAGTTAGATATTAGATGTACTCTGAAATATAGATATGCAGAGAGAGGGGAAAAAGATGAATCAAGATACATGTGAATTACACTTGTACATAATGTATCTGGAATAAATTATATTTAATTTGACTCATATGTATTCGAGATATATGTATCTGAGTGTGTAAGATATATGTATGTTGAGAGGTAAATATGGTATGAAAGATAATTTCGAAAATTGAAATGAAGGCGCGTAATTAAATCCTAACTAGTGAATTTATGTTCTTTGCTTTTTAAATTTTGAAAGTGAATGAAAAAAAAACTAACCTATTTTTATATAAACATTTTAACAAACAACAATAACATTTCTAGTAGAATCCCACAAGTCAAATCTGAAGAGCGTAAAATGTACACAAATCTTATTACTACTTCATAAACATAGAAAGATTATTACCATTTATTGTCAAAAATATGTACTAAATTTTATGTTTAAAAACTTGAAAGACTCTATGTTCAAATTTGTTATCAAAATTAAAAATTTTAGTTCTCAAAATTCAGATTGTACCACAAAACTAAAGATATGTGTCTTCCTAGAAATTCACTAAAGATATGGAATTTTATGACTTGGAAAATTCATAAAACTTAAAAGAATTTTATCAAAATGGAAATTTGAGCATATTGAATTATTGATGACCCTTGAGGTTTTCTTTCCATGCTTCCTTTAAATCCTCTAAGCTCACAATGGTGGAAAAATGCTCTAAAATCATTAATGGCCTATGTGGCTCTAAAATCTACTTCCTCCGTTCATTTTTATTCGTTAATTTTTATGGATGTATAACAATATTTGTCCATTTTATGAAATCAAGAAATAATTTTATATTTAGTTCTTAATTTATCTTTATCATTAATTATAGTAATAATTTCCTATTACATTTTTCAAGATATTTTATTTATTATATACAAAATTAGATTTGATAAAATTATTTTTATCATTTATTACTTGTTAATCCATGTGTCAAGTCAATAATAGATAATCGTTATTGGACGGAGAGAGTATTTAAGAATGTTATGAACTTTAAAAGCTCTTTTAATGAATCTTTCATGACACTTTGGACTTTTCATGGGTGATTGAAAGTTTTCATATTCAAGATAATCAGTGGTGGAGTCAAGATTTTCATCAAGGAGATTTAAAATTTTAAGAATTAGACGCACGAACTAAGCGAAGGGAGTTCAACATCTATGGTATATACATAAAAAATTATTTTTACCACATATAAATAGTATAATTTTTCGTTGAAGGATGAACCCCCTAACTCCAATGTGGCTCCGTCACTGAAAATAATCTACACTCTCATTGTAGATATCAATCTTGCAACTTCGATTTACATCATCATTTGAAGTTGAAGTTTTATTTGGACATATAATTTAAAATTACATTTTTCTCATAAACATAAAAGGACTATTATTTGTGAAAAAATATTATATACAATCTTATCGAATAAGCAAAACATAATCCATAAACCAAAGTACAAAAATATCTCAAGGCATCACATGGATAAATTACATATCTCCAAGTCATCTTTATAAATAAATATTTATAATTATAAACTTTTAGATATACATAATTTAACAAAGATTTACCAGCTAGTAAAAAATGCATAAAGATGTTAAAATTTTCAAATCCACATAATTTGATAAAGATGATCATATTTTTAATAATTCAGACTACAAAATTTTAAAAAATTCTTTATTATATTAAACTCCGCATAACCTTAAAATCAAATAAATAAATTAAAATAGGGAGAGTATTTTTTATTACTAGTGTCTACATCTCTTTAATTTAACACATCATTTTCAAGGATTAAAAAAATTGACCTAATTTTTAATAATATTTTGGATCCTACACATCTCTATTTTCCAATTAAGCTTTCGTTTGACTTATACTATCAAATATTAAATTTTAATCCACTCATGACAAATGGAGTTTCTAAATCAAGAAACAACAAAAAAATATAATTAACTTACAATTACTACAAAACATCCTATAAATGTCCAAAAATAACATTAATCTAGAATGTTTGAAAAAAATAAATCATAAGGGTGCATGGTTTTATATTTTTATTTTTTTGGTAACTAAAATTTTTCATTAATTATCAGAAGAATCATTACAAACCAATCAGTTATTTCACAACTATTTTTTCAGGATTACAACTCAATGACTCCGACTTCATACTATTTGCTTAAAATTTAAAATTGTACAAGGCATTCTTTATACTTGATCGATCTCTAACAATGGTGGTATAGGTTATCTCTTTAGCTACCTGTTCTATAGTTCTACTTTTGTTTTGAAAGATTCTCATGTTATACTCAGTTCATATCCCATATACATATTTAGCCAAGATGATTTTAAACAATTGTGAAGTTTCAGATTTCGCTCTTTCATGTTGGATACTCCATTCCATGAACTGGACCCAATTTTGAGGCGAGAAAGGGCGTTGTTGGATCCATTTGAGAATTTTGTCACATAAGTTGCAAGCAAATCGGCATTGTATCATCAAGTGCTCTATTGTCTCCTCAGCTTCTTGACATAGAACACACTCTTTATTCACTTTCACTCCCTATTTGAATAATCTATCAGCCGTAGCCAATCATTAAAATAATCTATATTTTTATAGAGTATATAGTAATTAATCAAGCAAGTTTACTATATGAAAATGTCTCTAACTCCTACTTAACTCATAAACAAATTTAATTTATGCCTCGTAACTTATGTTTGATGAACAATAGATTATATTTTTATGATCAATAATTCAAGTCCACGCCTGATGAAAGTATTTTTTGCAAATCACTTCATATTAATTAATTGGCATGGACTTTATATATGGACATGGGGAAAAAAATTAAAGGTGATGTAACATTTCAACCATTATTTGACAAAAAAAAATTCCATTTTGAAGCACTTAATTAAGTTATATTATATTGTTATTATTATTATTCTTATGCCTTATTTACTATAGTACTTTGAGAAATGGCCAAGATTTATTACAATATACAAATCCTTTTATCCACAATGTAAATATTGGCATGTTTTTGGTAACAAATAAAAAATTTATTTTATAACTAACATTTTATATAAGAATTAATAATAATGAATATTTATTATTTAGTTTTATATTGATTTAGACAACTAAAATACATAATTTAATTTTATTTTTTCTTTAATGTTTTATTCATGTAATTAGTAAGTACTTATTATTATACGTATTTTAGGTACTCTAAAATTATGATCATTTTCATTATGACTTATATATTTGCAATATTTATTTTATGAGATTTCATTATTTTTTGTTGTTAAATATTTTAATGTCATTACTCATATCATATTTTATATCTTAAGAAACGTCTTAGATATTTGTATTTTGATAGGACTAAAAAATATTTGAAGCACAAGTTAATTATATGTTTTATGAATACTTTATGAAGAATCTAAAAAAAAAATCAAAAATTCGAGAAATATGAAAAACTCAAAAATTCGAGGTTGAAAAATCTGAATTTTATTAGTTTGATTTGATTCATATATTTAAAAATTCGACACAAATAATTTAATTTAATATTTGAAAAATCATAACCAACCCCGATTAAATGTACACCCTATTTTTATCTTTCAAAGTCAACCTAGATGAACTTTGGTCAAAAGCATTTTTAGTTAGAACTATCTTATATATTGGATAAATTAACTTATAAAAGTAAGAGTAAGTATCACGTTATGACATTTTTAAAAGTTGAAAAATAATTCCACGTTCACATATTAAAAATTAATACTAAATATCACCAAAAAGAAATTTTAAAAAAATTTAAATAATATTAATAAAAATTATGGTGAGATAATAAGCATTCTATCGTCCAGAATCAGAGTTTCGATGAAATCATGTTTGATATGGAATAATTTATTACATAATGAGATCCCTTTTTAACGTAAATCTAAATTAGTCAGACTCTAAATAATTGAAGTTGTTAAATCTTTAAATTCATGTGTTTCTTACACGTTTAAATAATCAATACCAATATTTTATCATCAAAATAAAGATACAAATATATATTATTCTAGACTTGATCTCGAGTTCTCGACATATATTAGCAATAAAAAATATAATTTTATAATTAATAAAATATAAGTTCAGACTCAATTCCTCGCTTTGATCGATGGACCTACATGTTGGGTACGTACGATGTTTCTTAATGTGTGAAGTAATAAAACCGTGTAGAAATTAATGGACCCCAAAAGTACTTTAAATGTCTTATATGTATGACTTTGTCTCTTGAGCCTGCATTCTCGAAAAATTATAAAAATAACATATTATTCGTATTTTGATAAAAGAAATATTATTTATATATAATTAAAATAATTTTTTAATATATTTAATTATTATAAAAGTGATTCAGATACACCATTTTATTTAACAAAAGTAAAATATTAATTTATATATTATTTTTATAAATTTTCAAAAAGAATCATGTGAGGGTATGTATAAGATCATTTTCATACAAGATTTTTTCTTTTGACTCCTTTGATTTTCATTATTTGAGTTTCTTATTTTTATTTTATTTTTTTAATGTGAATTAAAATGTAAAGAAAAAATTGTAAACTAATTTTTTTGGTATATATTTTAATTTACTTTTTGTATTTGTAAAAAAATCAAGGCATATATGATAAATTTATATAAGAAATTGAAAACATAAATTTGACCATGAAAATAATAAATTCAAATGAGTTGTTGAATCAAAGAAGCCAAAAAAAAAGAAGTGTGAGTAGGATTAAATATATCCTACATGAAATTTTTTTTTTCACTTTCATCAGAGAAAAAGAGTATACATGAGTAAAGGTATATATAAATCACTTTTATAATATTAAGAGATATATCAGTTCTAAATAATAAAATTAAGGGGTATATCATGTTTTATTTTTTTATTTTTAAATGTCTTATGACTTTTTCTCCAATCGAATAGAATAATTGCTATTTTTTGCCTTTTAAATTTTCTAAGTCTTGTTTTTCAATATTCAACTTTTCCTCTTTGGTAATTTATGGTTAGTTCATGCATTTTGACAATTTATGTTGATGTCATTTTCACATTTTTTGCTTGCTCGTGCAAAAAAACAATTATTCAACAAATTCATTGGATTAGATGGCAAAAATAATAGCGTATGTCAAACGAACAGACTAAAAAAAATGGCAGTCTGGAGTATCAAAGCTTTAACTATATATATATGCAGAATTCAGGAAAGGGTCGAAAGTATCACATGATGACATATTTTTTATTGTCAAATAAGCTTCTTCGTTCGTATTCTCAAAAAAAATAAAGGCTTCTTCATTAAGAACAAGATGAAATTGATTGAATCCATTGCTTGAGAGGGATTGAAGATGTGATCATCATAATTATATGAGAATTTGTTATAAGAATGATTTGAAATGGAGAAAAAATATTCCTCCGTTACGTTTGAACTTAAAAATACCCCTCAAATAGTTTAGGGGCATTTGTGTTATAAGTGCATATTTGATATCATAATATGTATTTAAAGTGTATCTCTCCTTGTCTAATGAATATATTAGTGTATATTTGATATTAGAATATGTATCTGGATAATTATAGTTTTTTCTTCTTATATGTATATATGCACAAATACACTAGATACATTAGTACATATTTTGATACTGGATACATGTATTTGGACTGTACATCCTCTTACTTGATCAACATGTCATTGCATATTTGATATCAAATACATGTATCTTGATTGTTTCATCATCTTCTTCTTTTTTGCACAGATATACTGGATACATCAGTGCATATTTAATAGTGAAAAATAATTTTTTTGAATGTCTTATGACTTTTTTCCAATCGAGTTGAAGAATTGTTATTTTTTTCTTTAATTTTGTTAGTCTTATTTTTCAACTAGTCAGAGGAGCCCGCGTCGGCATGGACCTAATACTTATTATTTTTTATCTCGATTTATGTGACATTGATAGATTATATATATATATATTTTAAAATTTTAAGTTGCTAATTATTGTAAATTATAACACATTTTATGTTATTTTTAAATAATATACGTTACTTATTTTGTTTCAATTTATGTTGTATATATAAAATTTAGAGATTTAATCAAAATCTTATTTATTTTTAAAATATTTTAAATTGCTAATAGTTGAAGCAGCTAGAAAAAATGATTTATCAGGGGTGATATCGTAAAGTCAAGTAGTTGAAACAAGTACGTCAATTGATAGCTGCCTTTAAGAAAAAATAATTTATTAGGGGTGATATTGTAAATTCATAGTTGAAGCAGCTGAAGAGATAACTAATAGATATGACATAGCAAAATCAAGTAGCTGAAGCAGGCACGTCAATTAACAACCACCTTTAAGAAAAATAATTTAATAAGGGTAATATTGTAAAATCATAGTTGAAGCAGCCAAAGAAATAACTAATAAAAATGACATAGTAAAATTAATCATTTGAATTAGGTATATCAATTAGCAACTGCCTGATTAAGCAAACAGATAAAACAAATATATCAATTGTGAGTTGTCTACTTCTAAATGCTTATATATAGTTAGTAAGTAATATTCAACTTTTCCTCTTTGCTATTTATGGTTAATTCATGCATTTTGAAGATTTGTGTTGATGTATTTTTCACATCTTTCTTGCTCACAAGTAACATCATTCAACTTCTTATTAAATTGAATGGCAAAAATAGTAGCGTAGAGGTGTCAAACAGACAGATTAAAAATTAAAAATTATATTTAAATTTTAATTAAATAAAAATTAACTTGAAGTTAAAAGTTAATAAAATATTTATAAGGGAAAAACTGCGTCCATAATTAAGTGAGAGAAATTATTATGAAAATGATAATAATTTAGTAATCATATTTTTCATTATTCCCAAAAAAATTAAAAATTCATTCTTTTCATCTGGATACACGAATTCAATAATTCGGATACATTAATTTAGTAATCCAGATACATTAATTCTGATTCTTAAATTATCTCTAAGTTCAATGTATCATGCTAGCTTTAAATGTTACCTGTTGATACATAAAAATTCTAATTTTTGTATTCAAAACTAAATTAATATAGTTGAATTATTGAATTAATGTATCCGAATTGTCATATTTTTTTAAAAAAATCTGTCAATTAAAAAAGGATAAAAAAAATGATAATTAACTCTATAAAACGTGATTTATATAAACTCTACTTTCTTTTTTCACAAGTTCAATAACCAAGTGAGTACCTAGCCCTGAGTGAGCCCAAAAATTGAGTCTCAAATCTAGAAAAGGAAACTCCACAATATATTAAAGTGTATATTACTAACAAATTATCTGGTCGAAAGAACCACATGATGATGTATTTTATTATTTAATAAGCTTCTTTGTATTCTCGAAAAAAAAAGAAGTTTCCTTTCAATTTTATCGCTGACTCATGATAAAAAGTTATTTGTATTCAATATTTATATCACGCCAATTAAAAGTATAATGTTATTGAAGGGTGTTTCTTTTTATTTGATAAATGTTATAAGTGTATATTTGATATTATAATATATATTTGAAGTGTGTCTTCCTTTATTTGATGAATGTATCAGTGTATATTTGATATCAGAATATGTATTTGGATAATTATATATTTTTCTTCTAAATATGTATCTATGCACAAGTACACTAGATACATTAGTACATAATTTGATACTGGATATATGTATCTGGATCGTATCTTCGTTTATTTGATCAATATATTAGAATATTTGATACCAAATACATGTATCTTGATTGCTTCTTCTTCATCTAAATATATATATCTATGCGTAGATACACTGAATACATCAGTGTGTAATTGATACGTACTGAATACATGTATATGAATAATTATATCTTCTATCTTCTTCGATTTGATACTATGAAACACAAATACACAATATGATACTAAATATTGATACATATATGATGTATACTATAAAACAAATACACATTGGTATACAAAAGAATATAAATAAAGATATACAAGTGTATCTATATATTGTATTCATGTGTGACACTTAAAATTAAAATTGTGAAATAGAAATACAAAGAGGGAGAGGGGCGAGAGAGGGAGAGATTTGAGCGGAAGAAGAGAGAGATGACTGAAAGAGGGAGGAGAGAAAGTGTCGCGACGCTCCCTCTACGCTAGTGAGATACAATATATTTAGCTTAAAACTAGGACACATTATGTAAATATTAAAAATCTTGCTTCATATAGTAATTCTCCTTAAATAATTACACAAAATATTTTTAAAAAAATTGATTCATTTCTAAGCCCATTAAGATGATGAACTAAACCCATCTAATTTTATAGTGAATGTTTGATTTTTTCTAAGGGGCATTAAAAAGGAAAAAATATTTTGTCCATCTGAAACTCTTATCGTTCATGATCTAAAAATATTTGTCTCAAAATAATAGTTATTTTAAAAGTTTAAGACAATATTTATAATTTTTTTCGTCATTTTACTTATAATAATAATTATTCTTGAAGTGTATAAATACCTTAATTATTGCATATAAATAGAATAAATATTCGATAAAAAAGTTTATATCATCTTAAAATATAAGCAAGGATAAAATAATTAAATATTCACTTTAATTAATATTTTTTAGAAAAATGTATAAATAAAAATAGGATATATATTTTGGGATAGCCAATGTGTGGCTTGATAAGAAATGAGCCAAGTGTGGGACATGATAAATTAATAATGTTTCAAGTTATGGTCAATTGTCCCCATCTTGAGGGCCACTACCTAGGTACTGCTCTCGTCGTTTCAAATTAATTAAATTTTTGAGACTTTTTTCAATGTTTAAAATATTTGAATTATTTAAAATTCAAGATAAATGTTTGAAACTTTTTTTCACATTTGCCCTTTGGTTTATTGAAATTTTATATTTTTTACGAGATAAATTACACTACATATTTATGACTTCACAATGGGTAATAGTGGAAAGTATGATTTAAATTTTACCTCTGAATATTTTTCTTAATAGATATAAATTATCTCACAAATTCAATTAAAATAGGAGGGAGGGAGTATAAGGTTAGGAAGTTTGTTTCTTCTTGTTTTCATAAAGGTTAAATTTTTATATGTTTTCACACCTAAAAATGAAAATCCCCAAAACGAAGTTTGATTTTATGAAATTTAATTTTTGGGGGGATATATTAATCATATGGAATATGAATATATTGATTGGCCAATTTAGGTTTGTGTCACGTAAAAATGTATTTAAGTAAAATGTTTGAATACCAAAGCTTAGGTGTCCTAATTCTTTGATTAATATCGAAGGAATGTTATCGATTCCATCGTGATATTCTACCTGTAAGAGTAATGATATTCATTATAACATTATACTCTTTGTGAATTACTTATTTATAACAATCACACTCAAATATTGTGTAATAATATTTCGTAAAAACTATACGTATTATGTATAAATAAGTAAATTATTAAAATATTCATGGCGATCATCTTTAGTGTCATACGCATAGTAAATTTATGGATTTGAATACTTCTAACACTGATTTCTTTTTTATAAATTCAACTTGACTTGAGGCGGCGGACAACCGACTTAACTGGAGAGCCTAAACAACATTGAGGATGAGTCCACAACTCAAGGCGATCAAGGGAAAGAGTTGTAGGATCGAAGTTCTATCTCGGATCTGTAGAATAACCTGTTTTTGTCTCGAAAACCGCTAAGTACGAATATTTACAAAAAAATTATATTGAAATGACGTCCATTAGTTATAATCATAACTTCACTATTGATGTTTGTTTTGTTTACATTCATACTCGTTCTAATTTCTTCAATTAAATTGGTTAATAAATACATTTTTTTCCTTGTTACACAAAATCATTATACTAATTTTGAGCATACTTTTATTTATAATAATTAAAGATCTAAATATCAAATACCAATATATATATATATATATATATAATAATATCTTACTATAATATTCATGAAATTTTCAAATAAACTAATGAAGTTTGCCCTCTTTTTTTTAGTACTTGATTAAATAAAAATGAAACTCAAAATAAGTTTCTAAAAAATAGAAACATATATACATCTGGAATTAAAATCGAAATCAGAATTCAAAATTTATGAGTTTCGAGTTTTAAGACAAGATAATGATCTCAAGCTAATATATAATAATAAGTAAATAAGAAATAAAAATTGATATTTCATATATACGTGGAAAAAAAACTAATAAACCCCTTCACACTTCACGCTCAAAAATATATAATTGAATTCACTTGTATAATATATAATTGTCACACTCAAAAATATGATCTTCAAAAGATTGGAGACATTAAATTTTTTTGTATAATATATAATAAGTCTCGTGATTTTTTTTTAAATCAAACTTTATAAATGAATTATTGGACTCATTAAATTAGTCATACCAAAAAACAAATCAATATTCCGTTATTAAAATAATAATTGGTAAGCTTTGAAAATAACAAATTAATAATAACAAAACAAAAAATCTATGGTTCAATAATATATTTATCTTATATTTTTGTTGACCTACCGCAAAATAAGGGTCACTTTTTTTGATAAGAGATATTGTTAGACCTATACTACTTTAAATATAATATTTTTCATATAAAAATTACAATCTTTTAAAAATATTAAAATTCTGATGTTAATTTTTTGAAACTTTTTCTAATATAATATTATTCACATCTTCCTTCCAATGTGCCTAACTAAAAGGACTAGACCACAATAAGATATTTTACACCAACTTTAACTTTTTTCTTTTCGCTCGGTGTTCACATTAGAGCTCGACTAATCTGGACTCATGTAGGATCCCATTCGGAGAAAAATACTTCTTACAAAAAGATTTTTCATACCCAAACTTCGAGCCTGAGACTTCTAATTAAGGGAGGAGCAATCCGTCCAGTACACAACATCGTTTGGTGGTCCAACTTTCCCTTTATGATATAATAATAAAATACTAGTAAAATATATAGAGGAGGGTGAGCTGAAAACCAGCATGACACTAGCCATCATTATGTCTTATTAACCTACACCTTTAGTGTGTCTTAAACTATCATTAAAATATGCTAATAATGATTAGGTACTTAGCTTGCATATGCACAAACTTTACCTTTGTGATTATGTTTTAAAGCTTCCCTCTTAGCTGTTATAACCCTTTTGGTTTCACTAATTATACATGATTCTTTTTGTAACAAAGAGCCATGTTATTTCAAGGGTGGTCCAACGCACATTCTTTATCAAAGAATTATGTGACGTACACAGGTTAAATGTTAGTTACTGAAACAAAATGGTTCATCCAAAATCAATCATCCATAATGTTAAATATATCATTTTTCGTAAGACTTTTGGCAGAAAGATCTGCGAATGATGTTATTTAAATAAGAGTAACTAGTACAGGTATTAGTGAAATTTGTATTAACCACAAATGTTGAAATCATATAAATAACACATGAATTTGTGGGTATTGATAAGTCATAACGACTAATAACAGAAGTGCTTCTTGTCAGGCATCAACTTGAGTGAATTCTAGTGCATTAGTATCTGGGTCTCGAGTGAAAATAGCTGGTCTCCCAGAGCGACTAAGAGTATAGGGAATGCCAGCTTTATCAAGAATAGCTTTCAGTTTAGACACATCACGAATTGCTATGCAAGTATGACGATCTCGTCCCCCATGCTCTGGTCGACCAGTTTTGGGATCTGGATTTGGAAGCTCCATCAGATGTATCATCTCAGAACCCACCCACAACCAAGCACCTCTATAGGGAAGCTTGTCATGTGGTCTTGCCTCATTTATTTCTAGTCCAAGAATATTCTGGTAAAACTCTAATGACCTCTCAAGGTTTTCACATAGTATTCCAACATGGTGCATGCTAACAACTCCAAAATCCTTATCATCAACAGCATCGGAGCCAACAGAATCTTTTGCAATCGTTTCCACTGATGTTTTAGCTCTCATCAGCAAACAATGTTTGTGGCTCCATCGAGATCGTTGAGAATTTGTGTTTGGTATTCCACTAGTAAATACAGCTAAAACACCACCAGGGTTCAGCTTGTTTTGAGGCAGAGTGAGATGTGAGTTCAGCAGAGAAGCCATCTAAGACTGATTCTTTCTTTCAACTTTGGGTTTCTGGATTTTAATTCCATTTGAGTGGCTCATAATTTTCAGCCAAACTGCACCACTTGTTTCTGTGTGGGCTCAAATCTATCTACCTACCAAAGTTCTGTTTTTGCTTATAAAAAAAACAATATGTTAAAGAAATCTATCTTTCCTTTTCTCTTAACAACTATTCAAACATGCTCTCTCCGTCTCATTTTATGTGATACTCTTTCTTTTTTGGTCAGTCTAAAAGAGAATGTCACCTTATTTTTAATTTTTTTTTTTACCCTTAATGAAATGATTCTCAACCATACAAATATCTCAGAATGACTGTCAAGTCAAAGGGTGCGACATAAAATGGGACGAAGGGAGTAATAGATAGTGTTAAGTTTTGTACATCCATATTGTTTAACTGAACTTTACAATAAAGAAAACAATGAAAATTGGATGTCAAATGAATGAAAGAAAGAAAAATAAAGTTAAAGAAAACATTCACTCATTATGTACTCTTACAAAGACAAATGTAGTGTACAACTAGACAACTTTGCCTTCTCATGTGATGAAATGATGAAGATTAGGCAAAAAAGAAGTTACTTTCCCCTCTATGCCTTAACCCTTAGAGAAAAAAAAAAAAAAAGGACAAGAAAATTGTTGCTACACCTAATTGTCTACAATAAACAAGGACAAATTTCTTGGCACTGGAATCTTTGTTGGACCCTATCCAGCTTTGCAAAGCCAGTGCATGCTTTTGTCCTTTTCACAACATACAAAAGCTATATCAGTGCTAGTGGAAGATGGCAAGTATCTGATGACGGCAAGTATCTGATGACGCATATAAACTGACTCGAACACCATGATTTTTTTTTCTTTTGAAGATAGAATGGCTTCATCCTAATTGGACTACACACACATTCATCATTCATTCCCCCCCCCTTTTGCCCACAAAAGTTGGAGAATTGACACCAACCACTACAAGAAAATTTGGTTTTAACTTTGACAAATGATCATTGAAGCTTGAGAACAAAAACTTAGACAGACCATTTCCAGGGCCTGATCTCTCTGTCAAGGGGTTTTCCAAACAGAGTTTTATATGCTATTGTATAGATTTCGGCTGCATCGTTGAGTTTCCATTATAGATAAATAGCTTCCAAGGACTCCAAGATCATGGTCTGAAATTGACAAAAAGAAAGAAGTTAGACAATGTGATAACATTCAAGAATATGACTTTGTTGAGCTAAAGGGATCAAAATTTACCAATTTTATCTTCTTTGGCGCGACAAGGTACTATAATATGAGACCATTATTTGAGCTCCTTACACGAAGATCAACGTTCTTTAGATCACGAAGATGTTGTAAGATTTCATGAAGAAGATCCATCCCTTTATCGCCTTTCTTCAATGAGCTAATGCAGTTCTTTAGGAATTCCTTATCTGCCTCAAGAGCTTGTAGCCTTTCATGTAGAAGATCCAACTCCTCTTCCACATCTAGCTTCTTGTTTTCCTCATGAACCCCAATGGAATGGAAGCCATTTTCATGTCCATTTATCATAACATCTCCGTTTTCGTCGCTCATTGCATCAAAAAGTGGAAGAAGTCCCTTTCCCTTTGCATTGCTAATTACTTTCCCATTCATTTCACTCAAATAACCATTGGCATGTTCATTTATCTCTCCATCTAAATGAGAATTTTCCTCTGTATGATTTCCATTCTCTGTATATGAATCGTTTGTTGGCCTAACATCCTCGAACTCTTTTTCATCTTCATCGTCCATAGTTAAAAGCTTTTCTTCCAACATCTTTAGCTGCTCAAGAATGGACATCCTCTCTTCCTCAAAATCAACAAACGTTTCTTCCAATTCTAGAAAAGCATCAACTTGAACTTTATCATGATCATCACATTCTTGATGACAATAAAAGTTGACATCGTCCTTTGGTTCTTGATTCAAGTCAATAGACAACTCCTCACTGTCCTCACCATTGCTGCAAGAGGCTGATGAAAATAATCCGCTTCGTGCAACACTTCCATCTTTGCTTCTTTTCAACATCCTCGTCGCCCTTTCTTTTGCTTCATATTCTGATAACCTTTTCCTATAGACTTCCAATTCTTTCTCTAGCTCTTGCTTTTCCTTCTCCCTCTTTACCATAAGCTCGTTCAAGAGTTGCAACGCTTCTTGATCATACTCCGATTGCTCTTCCATCATCCTCTGGTATTGCAATGCCTCCATCTGCATTGCTGATTTTTCTTCTTGAAGCTTATTTATCATAGCCATTGTCTGATTAGCAGCCACAGCAGAAGCACTCCTCTCTTCTTCTAACTCTGTATACAATGCGTGTAGAGCCTTTCTCTCCGCTTTTAGCGCTGATTTCAAATGTTCGATGGATGAAGCTGTATCTCCACCTTCTAACTCACTAACCACACTCCCATCCAAAGACTCAGTTCCGAAATCTTTCTTCTCGAGGAGTAGTAATTTCTTATGCAACTGATAGAAGCCATCGACAGAAGTTGGCGTTTCTGGAACTTTTTCTTCATCAATCTCATCCAATTTTGAAGATATTGATGATTGATTGTTCATAACATGCTCATCAAACTCAAGTGATAACAATTTCAGTTCTACTAATTTGTCTTGATCTTCCTTAGGACCTAACATGGTACAACAAAATAAATAAATACATAGCTGCAAAACCATAGGGAACAAACCTAAACCATAGGGAACAAACCTAAACCGTTTCTTTCTTCGCGCTAAAGAAAGATATCATGGAAGAAAAGAAAAATTCTTAGCTACTAAAAGATTTGCTGAAACCTTACCATGTTGATCAACTTCATGGAAATGAGCAGAACTTGTGGAATGTTCTTCATGTGTACATGAATTAAGAGATCCTTCACATGGAACTTCATCTGACAGATTCATATCAGGAATTTCATTTCCAATTGACACTTCTGCCTCACTTTCATCAATTTGTGATATTTGGGAAAACTCTTCTGAAACTACAAAAGTAAAGCAAAATCAACAACAACAGCATACTCAGTGTAATCCCGCAAAGTGAGGTCTGGTGAGGGTAGAGTGTACACAAACCTTATCCCTAGCCTGTGAGGTTGTTTTAGACTCATGATTCAAGAAAAAACAGTCCAAAACAGCCAAAACAGTCCAAAGAAAGAAGTAACGGAAGTACAAGAAACAACTGATAGTAACACAACAGAAACTACAACAAAACAATCCAGTAATCGAGGTACAAGGAATCAACAGATAGTAACAGAAATCGAAAGACAAGAAACTACGAGCGTATTATGAATATGTACCTGGTGGAACATCTGAATCTTTTTCTTCCCTTACACTTTCATCCACAATTTGAACATTATCCCTAGTAGATGCTTGGTCCAATTGAGTATTAATATCAAATTGTTCATCAACCTCCTTTACTGAATGACATTTTTCAATACAAAAACTAAAACAATTTTCATCTTCTTCCATCTCCATGGAATCAAGAGCTGTAAACTCAGCTTCCTCCTCAATCTTGTCTTCAACAACCAACTCAACTTCTTCTTGATCACTCTTGTTGCAATTTTCACCAGTCTCATGGCTTTTGCTATGATCTTCCTCAGTTGTTGAATCAATCAATTCAATAGGAACCAACTTCTGACCACTACATTCAATGAAGAAATCCAAATGCTGAGAAGAATATTCAAAACATGAATCCTCAATTACACAAACTTGAACACCTTGATCTTTCATTACCCTTTCAAGAACCAAACATCCACCATCATCAAGATCAGTTTTTTCTTCATCAAAATCTGATCTTTCTTTAACCAAATCATCATCTGCTGACTCAATAACCAAATTCCCTTTTTGGGTATATCCCAAATCATCAAAACAAGGCTTAATCAATATATAATTATGAGCTGGAAATTTCCTCTCCAACTTCACACCACAACAAGAACACTTCAACAAACTCACTTCACCATTCTGAATCAAATCAAATCTTGAATCTTGGTGTGATGACAAGCAATCCTCACACATATCTTGAGATTCAACCAATTTCTGATGATTTGAGCAGAACCCCAACTTAGAAATCTCCATAGCATGAGCTTCACAGAGAAGATCTTTGCATAAAGTTTTAGTCTTTCCATGCTCAAATAGATGATCAATTCTTGAACACAATGGACAAGGTGGCTTTAGGACAAAATACTCAGCAAATTTGATGATCATATAAGAAAAGAAAGAGTTGAGGAGGAGTAAACTTATAAGAGTCCATTCCAAGATTGCATAAATAAGGATCATTGTGATCTTGTTGGTATTTTTGTGTAACATGGTTGCAAATTTGTTAGCAGCCATTTTCTTGATGATCCAAAAGGAAAATACACACTCAAAAAAAAAAAATTGAACTTAATTTCTGGTGATATACAGATGATATACAGAAGGACAATTAAAGAGCTAATTCAAGAATCAGTGGAAGATAATTTTGAAAGAGAAGAGAGAGAGAAAGAGGAGTGAAGGTGGGGAAAAGAGGGAAAATAGTTTAAAGTAGACAGATGAAGAAAAGTTTTTTTTTTTTGGATTGAATAGTAAGAAAAGGAAGCCTAAGGAGACCTGAATCTGTCAAAGTAGGGAAGCCAGGGTATTACAACTTGTTTGTATGATGGTTAACATTGTATTGTTAGTTTAAATATTATATTTATTTTTATTGATATTTAAATTTTATTACATCGTACGTATTGTTTAAACTCATAATAATGTGAAAAATTTATTTCGTGTAATGATTAATTTATTATGATCTTGTTGTTACCTTAATATATTTTTCCAGGAAACTACCTCTCTACCTTTGAAGTAGTGGTAAGATCTGCGGGGAGACTCTCTTTATGAGATTCCATTGGGTATGTTAATGTTGTTGTTACCTTAATATATTTTTCTCATTTTTTTTTTATAGTAACTATGTCTAATCTCTATTTCCTTTTTAAGTTAATCGTTCAGAATATTGATATTTGACATTATGTAAAGATGAAAAATGATGTAATCTATCTAAGTATTGTATTGATTAAGACGATAACATGCAATATGATATATTATGAACAGTAAGTAACAATTATTCAAACAAGAGCAAGGGATCATGGTCATCTGAAATTCCGTCGTTGAAAATTTCTAGTATATAGATAAGTTTAGGTTATTTTTTATTTATACGTAATAAATATAGATTTCTACATGTGTTTATCTCTTTATATTTTGAATCTTCCTACTAAAAAAATTTAGCTCACCACTATAGTTAAGGACAGACCTAGGCAGGCAGAAGCAATTTAATTTAGAAACTGAACTAAAATTTTAACCTTATGGATTCTAAATTTAAGAATAACAACTATAAGTGATTATAAGTGAGTTTTGTTTTTATTACTTATATACATTCAATAAACTTCTTGATATAAATAAAAGTTATTTCCTTAGAGGGAAAATTCTATTAATAAATATTTGTTTTCTTGATTTTTCATATAAAATCTTTATATATATTTTTTAAATAAAGAAAATCTTGTTCAAACCCTAAAGTCTTTAGAAAAAAATTATATTCCTACAAAGATGTGATAGAAAACCAAACAAAAATAAATTGAAATAAATATAAAATAACTAAATCAAGAAAAAGCATCTTTGAGTCTAATTAAAGAACCTCAACAATTAAGTTTAATTTAATCAATAAGTATTACATATTCAACAGCTAACATTTGCTGGATTCTTCTTTTCGTACTAATTCATTTATTTAATTAGCTTATACTAGTAATTATTACTCCATAAAGAATTTAAGAAAATACGATGGTCTATCACAAATATCAGCAGTTGATTTCACGATTTAAATTCATAATTCATAAGTCACACGTTAATAATTTTACTCTTACTTCAAACTCTTCTTCCATAAATTAAATTCTCATGAAATATTTCAATAATTAAAATATGTCAAAAAAATATTATTTTATTTTATTTTTTTAATTTCTAAAATAAATTGTATTTTTTAGAAAGTGTATGCCTTGGATCCAAAAACATGTAAAAGCCGCTCCTGGGCCCACCCATCAAATTTGGACCACCAGCAAAAGTTAGGTTGGGGGCCCATCAGATGCTGGATTTCATCATATAGATCTGTCTGTCACAATTCCATGCCCTTTTGCTTTTTACACCTTAGTAAAACTTTATCGGAAAACTACGCAAAATAGACCTAATTGAAAAAATTATTTATTAAAGTAGATTTAACTTAAATTATTTATTTGTTTCTTTTTTTTATTTCGTGTATGATATTAGCATTACTATTTTGTAATACTCTGTCAGTATATGATATCGTAGTGGTGTAATATAGAACTGAGTTTAATCTTCTGTGATATTCCGTTAGTATATTGATATAGGACTGAATTTAATCCTTTGTGATACTTCGTTAATATATTGATATAGGACTAAGTTTAATCATTTGTGATACTCTACAAGTATGTTGATATAGTACTGAGTTTGATCCTTTGTTATACTCCGTTAGTATATTGGTATAAGACCGAGTTTAATCCTTTGTGATGCTCTATTAGTATATTGATATAGGATTGAGTTGGATCCTCGGTGATATTCTATTATTGATATCCTATCGTTATCATATAGGATTGAACTCATTTTTTAAGAAATAAATAAAAAGTAATTAAGAAAAAGTTATTAAAGTTACAATTTTATTTATTAAAGTCATAATCTTATTTATTAAACTCTGAAGTCTGATGGTATCACAAGTAGTTTCTTCCTCCTCGATACTGTCAGAGTATATACACACTTTAATGGTATCAAGTAGTTTCACCAAAATATGACCTTGTCCTTCTTTATACCATTAAAGAATATATATATATATATATATATGTAATCTTAGG
>JBCEWC010005062.1:5490-25788 GCA_038996855.1 Solanum aculeatissimum | reverse complement strand
ATATATAAGAGGATTGGAAGTCCGCTCTCACATAATTCTTATTTATTTATTTTCTTAAATAATTCAATATTTTTAAAATCAATTAAATAGTTTCACAAAAGTTTAAAAAATTCAAAAACCATTGCTTATGATTTAACGATACTTTCACCTATCACAACCATTCAAAAAAGTCATAACTATTCAGAAAAGTCACAATCTTTCTAAAAGGTCACAAGCCTTCAAAAAAGTCGCAACCCTTCAAAAAAACTTCAATCCTTCAAAAAAGTCACAACCCTTTGAAAAAGTCACACCTCTTAAAAAACGTCACAAATTTTTGAAAAATTCACAACCCTTCGAAAAAGTCACAACTATTTTAAAAAGTCACAATTTTTTAAAAAGGTCAGGACCCTTCAAAAATGTCACGACCCTTAAAAAAAAACTCTCACATAATCTTATTTATTTATTTTCTTAAGTAATTTAATATTTTTTAAATCAATTAAATAGTCCAACAAAAGTTAAAAAAAATAAAAAAGGCGTCGCTTATGATTAAACGGTACTTTCACATGTAACAACCATTCAAAAAAGTCACAACCCTTCGAAAAATTCATAACCCTTCAAAAAAATCATAACCCTTCAAAAAAGTCTTAATCCTTCAAAAGAGTCACAACACTTTGAAAAAGTCACAACCATTCGAAAAAGTCACACCTCTTTGAAAAAATCTCAAGTTATTAAAATATTTACAACCCTTCGAAAAAGTAACACACTTTTGGAAAAGTCACAATTTTTCAAAAAAAAACACACCCTTCAGAAAAGTCACGATCCTTAAAAAAAAGTCACAACCCTTTGGAAAAGTTATAATCATTCGAAAAAGTCACAACACTTCTTAAAAGTCACAATTTTTCAGAAGAGTCACAACCCTTCAGAAAAAGCACAACCCTTTGGAAAAGTCATAAGCATTCGGAACAAAAATTCATTGATTCCATTAGCTGCAGAACGTCGAATTTGGTCTAGGAGAAGTGACAAAACTGAATTTGGAGTTAAAATGGAGATTTTGGACCGAAAGTTACATTTTCAATTGATTTCGGAGCCTAAGTTTGACTTTGGTCAACATTCAGTGTTCAGAAGCTCTAATTAAATTTTTGACAGTTTCAGGTGATTTTGGATGGTGAAACTAACGCTAAAAATGATCTCGTTGTAATTTTTGGAGTTTCCAAGGGAAGTTTGGATATTTTGCAAACTAGTTTTAAGGAGCTTTATCGGGTACCAGGTCAAGGAGACCTCAAAATCAAATTATGATAATTCCGTTGAGTCCGAATCACCATTTCTGGCAGGGATACATGTCTGATTTGTGTTAATTGGGTTCTAAATGGACCCCGAGGGTCAATTCCGAGTTGAAAATATAACTGATTTGTTGATATCTGGTGCAAGTCATTTTGTTCTTCGCGTTCGCGGAGTACCCCATATTTCTTCTCCGCGTTCGCGGACAAGCCCTCCACATTCGCGAAGGTCTAGTTGATGAACCTTTTGCGTTCGTGGGCCTAGCTCTGCGTTCGCAGAGCTTCACTATTCCTCTCTCTTTCCGCGTTCGCGGATCCAACCCTGCGTTCACGGAATATTAAATCCATGTATCGATTTTAATATTCTAAAAGTGACGGGTTCACCATTTTCAACATTTCAAGCTTGATTTTGGACGATTTCTTCAAGGATTTTCGTGGGAATTTTTTTGTAAGTATTTCTAACCTCAAATTAATTAATTTCTATTACTTTTCTCTTAATTTTGTCTTGAATTTCATGATTTTGAATGTTTAAACACTGCAAGAAAAAGAACTTTTAACGACCATTTCTTAACAAAGGGAAATGAATCCGGTCGTTATAAATACACTTATAGTGACCAAATTTTTTTCTGGTCATTAAAGGCAAATTTAAATCCAATATTAATGAGGGGATAATATTTCATCGTTAAAAAGTATAACATCCCGTCGTTAAAACATATTAATTAGTGTAAAAATATGTTTTAATTAATATGAGTGCAAAAAGATCAGACCAAATCATGTTATAAGTATAACAAGCGGTGTTTTGTTAATCATTCCATCATCCTGATAAGAATCCCCTATCTTTTATTATTTTGCTTATTTCATAAAAAAAATTTAAAAAGAAAAAAATATTAATATATTATTTTTTAATAACTCTATCTATTATTCTTATTATAGTCAATTATATAAAATTTTGAAATATTATAAAAGTATTTAGTTACAATCTTTTTGGCACAATTTATTTTCACTTAAATATTTTCTTGATATGGTTTATGTATATGATTTTATTTTGAGAGATAATTTATTCATCTTTACTTGACCTTTTTACAGATGCAAGATGAAGTAGGTCAAAACAAAAAATTGTAATGAAATAAAAAATAAAAAATAGAAGTAATAATATTAAATATATAATTATGAGCTTATGATATTAATTTAAGGTAGAAAAGTTATATAAATTTTGCAGTAAATAATTTTCTTAAGAGGATAGATGTTTCTCCACTTGCAAATTACATCGATCAATAGACTTAACCAACATTCAGTAATAGTGTTTTTTCTAAGAAAAAAAAAATATATTGTTTCAACTTTTTTTTATTGGTTGTGAAACTAATAGGTGTATACAAAGAAAAATAATTTGTTTGAGTTAGACAAGTATAAAATAAAATTTTACAAACAGAAAATTTTAAAAGCTTTACATGACATATAATCAACTACTAATTAATTAAGAAATCATAATTTTTTTTATTATTTAAAATTTATGATGATATAATTGATTTTTATCTCATAATAATTTTAATGATATTGAATTATTTATATTTGGTGAATACCATTAGTATAAAAAGAGAAACTAAAAGAAGTTGGAGGTTTTATCCATGAAACAATGTGTAAAAAATCAATAACTTAAGGTGCAAAATACAAAATAAATAACTTTATGTCTAGAACTAGAAAGCCCAACTTTCTTTTTATTTGGTTGTGAGAATAAAAATAAATTTTATATTTCATTGTAGTTAATCTTTGATTTTGCAGAAAAGAAAAAAAGAAGATAATAGTTATTAGGAGTGTTATTAATAACCTTATATGAAGTTTTTATACTTGTCTTTTGACAGATCATGTAGTTTGAAGAACTCATCCTCAGAGAAAGTGTAAAGAAGTATAAGCAAAGAAAAATGTTGAAGCATAGGAAGAATGCATTTCATATTTTAGAAATTATTTAAAGATATTCTAGTTTTTCTTTTTACTAAGAGTTCAAAAACATAATATCATACAATCTGTATATCTATATTTTTGTAATCTTACGTAATATCATTCTCTATCGTTAACTATGAAATTTTATATGAATATAATCAATTTGTATATTTTCATATGTGCACGTATTTGTATGTGTGTGTATATATATACACTTTTGCTGATTTATTTTGTGATTATAATTAAGGTTTTAATAACTAAAATTGAAGGGGAGCCTTGGAACAAATGGTAAAGTTGTTGTCATGCGACCAAAAGGTCACGGGTTCAAACCTTGGTAACATCCTCTTGCAGAAATGCAAGGTAAGGTGCGTACAATAGATCCTTGTGGTTGGGCCTTTCTTTGGAATTGCACCGGGCTTGTTCTTTTTTATTTTTTAATAACTAAAATATCAATTAGTGAAGGGAAAATCTGGTTGCTAAAAAGAGATATAACAACTGGATTTTTGTCGTCGTTAAAGTTTTTTTAACGATCAGATTTAATCCAATCGTTAACTTTTAAGGACAGAGCTTTTAACGATCGATGATGATGGAATTTTTACTACTCGTTATTGATTAATAACGACCAGAGTTATACTTTTAGCGACTAAATTTTCCCTCGTTAAAGACCTATTTTCTTGTAGTGAAAATTGAGTTTTTCATGTCTATGATTTGAAAACTTAAATTGATGATTTCTCCTTCAATTTGAGCTCAATTTCAGTGGGATTTTCACCTGCGAACGTATTTTCTCGTGTAGAATTATAATTTTTAATTTAATTTCAGATTCTTGAACCTTGAATTTTAGCCCTAATTTTGACCAATTTGTTCCCAGATTCAATTCGTGCCAATATGGGTATCAAAATTTATCTCTTGACGCATATTATCTATTTTTGATAGTGGTTGATTGATTCAAGCTGGATTTTGAGGCTTTGATTGTCTAGAGGCTTGGTTCGAGTGCAGTTTTGAAATCGAGGTAGGTTCAGCTAACCTTTTGGGATTGAATTCGAGTTATTAGATATGTCTATATGATAATTATAAGATTTGAATTGTTTCATGAGTAATAGGATTGATATGATAGTATTTTGGCAAAAATATGATATCAGTTATATTGGAACTGGAGTAATTTGTGAATTTATTGGCAAATTGAGATGTATCCTAGATATTCAAGATTCTTTTGGATGTTGTGATAACATGAGACTTGTGATATCAATTGGGAAGATTTGTGGTAACTAATGGTATTTGAGATACTTTCTGAAAATCATATGCATATTTTGGGACTTGCGAAGTCTGGTATCATCGGTAAACTTGGTTATTGGTGAGAGTGGCAACTTGAGACATGTTGATGGCTTGTGGTACCAGTTGTGACATTTGGCATTACCTTTTTGACTCTATGATTATTATTTATCAGTTATCTTATTATATTGTTGTTATATATGTTGATTTGTGGCATTGACATGCATTCACTTCATGTTGCATCTGTACCACTCCTTGACCTTGCAGAGGTGGCAAGGTTGAGATATTATACCACTTTTTAAAAAACCCCTTGACCACGCGGAGGTGGCAAGGGAGAGATTGTAGATTTTTTAAAACCCTTTGACCATATTGAGATGTCAAGGTTGAGATATTGTGACACCTCTTGACCATGTAGAGGTGGCACGGTTGAGAGATCTCTATATACAGTCTACGAGGCTCCCATAGGTTTTACCTGGTAACTCTAGTTCGGTAGATATGTACACCAGCTGTGCGACAGTCATGATTCCACTCCATGCATTGCATTCATACATTTCATTTGCACTGCATCATTGATTATTCTTACTATCTTTATATATTCTTATATATGTATGTATGTATGTATTGTGTACTAACCTCTTCGTTATAGATGTAAGGGTTCTTAGTTATTACATGCTTATCCGATTTCTCCTACCCAGTCAATTGAACCTACTGGGTACATTTTGGTGTACTCGCCCCTACGATATTGACTGGGCTACCCTTATTTCAGAGCAGATCCACGAGGCAGCCCTAAAAAAGTCCACGACCATCCCCTTTCCGTGCCTGATTCACCAACTATGCCTAGCGGTGGAGGTGGATGTCATTCATCACGTGGACATGCTTGTAGAGGTTCAACGTACACTTGATGCCAGCGTGATCAAGGCTGATGACAATCCAGTTACACTCCGGTGAGTACCGAGGCCTTAGGTACCTATGCTAGAGATGTTCACTCCAGTGCCTCCTCCTGAGCCATCTACTACTATTGCTACTGCTGCACCTACTATCGAGGGGCTCCCACAAACTGAGACCAATGTGGAGAGGGGGCCCACTACTAATATTCCTGCTCTAACGACCTCTGTACCTACGTTAGTATCCGTAAAAATTGCCTTTATGTGTGCGGAAACATTTCAAGCCATGGAGCAACAATAGGCCCGCACTGAGTCACAATTGACTCAGTTGTTGCAGTAGTTGAGACCCTGGGTCAACCAGGTTGTCTCTGAGGTGGAGACCCGCATGTAGGCATTCACAGTTGCAGTTGTCCAGGAGAATCTCAGTCCCATAGATGCCCGCATAGATGCATTTGAGAGGCGGGTTCAGTAGAGCCTCAGTACAGTGAGGCCTTAAGATTTGATGACCATACAAATGGAGCTTCAACAACTCTAGGCCCAGATGAGTGCAACTCTAGTTTCCCTTGTTGATGTCCCACTAGACTTTCTAGATGAGTCGGTGGTCAACTTGTTTGCTCCAGAGGAGCCACCTTTGCCTTTTCTCGGGAAGAGGCCCCGCATGGATGATGCTAATACTGTCTGCTTTGAGATGGGACTGACGGAGGAGCAGGATCTCAAGCTTGCCCCTGCGATATCGAGGCAAGATGAGGATATGCGACTAGCTTGCGAGCATGAGAGAGAAAGGGGTGCTGGCCCCACATGACATGATTCTACTGGTGAGGAGTACACCAGGCATGAAGAGGGTGGACAATCTCGAGATGAGTGAGGACCTTTGATGTCTAGGTATGTTCTTTTGACCCCTGTTCTCTACTTTTGATAGTATGTGCGCATTGGGGACAATGCACAACTTTTTTGATGGGGTATGGGTAGTTATAGGTCTCAGTGAAGTTTGAGTAGCCTTGACCCATAAGTTTTTCAATTTTTTATCCAAAGGGTTTTCTTGCCCGTGTTCTTTTTCTCTATGAATATTTATTTTTCTGTTGAATCGACATGTTTAGGATATTTAGGTAGTATTAGTAGGATACAATACTTATATCTATGGCATAGTTATGCTTTTGTTGAAAATGATACCCATCAAATTTTTTGTGTTTAGTTAGTTTTGATATCAACCTTGCATGATTAGTTGTTTGACAGTGCTTGTTCTGATACGTTTGGCTAAATTGTGATAAAAAGTATGATCTGATAGTCTGTATTAACATATAAGTAGTGCCATGTGTGAGTGAGCTTAATTGCATGATTCAATATTGTGTTTCAATTTAGAACTTGCCCTGTTACTCTGATTTATGTTGTAGATTAGTTGGTTAGGAAAGGATCTTAGGCCGTTGTTCTTAATAGTCCACTTAGCCTAAAAATAACCAACCAAATGTGCTATGTATCCCTTCATCCCTGTATGTGAGCCTAAAATTGACCTCTTGATTGTAAACACCTAAGAAACCTTATCCAAATCCATGATTAAATCCTAAAATTGGCCCTGGTCCTTCCTTGAACATTGTGCACCTTGATCGAGGAAAAAAACCTAAGTTGAGGGTGGCTACCAAAAGTGGCCCTGATTAGAAGGATGGATAATGTGCACCTCAACCCAGGCTAAAGCCTAAGTTGAGGGTGGTTAGTGAGGAAAAAGTCACAAAAAGGAGAGGGAAAATTAGTGTTGCAAAAAGGAAAGAAAATAGGGAATAGGGTGCCACAAAAAGAAAAAAAATAAAGAAATGCCTAATCAGTATGCTAAAGAGAAAAAGAATTTGAAAAATAAAGGCACTGTGCAAAAGAGTGAAAAATAGGCACCCTAAAAGGTTTGAAGTAGGAGGAAAAGGGAGAATGAATAAAAAGATAGGTTGGTAGGGCGGAAGTGTAGAAAACATAGTGTCAAGGAGGGCCATTAGTCACTATGTTTCCAAAATATCACACCAAAGCCCCCTGAGCCTATGTTACAAGCCTAGCAAGTCCTAAAGTGATCCTAACCCAACTAGTTGAAAGTTTTAGTCATGAGTATAGGGGCAAACATATGGTATTAACCATGGTATATGAATATCTTTTATGAGTGAGTGTGATCTAGTATCATCCCGAGCATTAAATATGAAAATTTTATACTGAGAGGGAAAACGAGACTTCTTTTTGTGAGGGCACTTGCATTGCATTGTTGATATTTGACTAATTCAGTGATTGCTGCTTATTTATAATTGCATGACTTGTCATAGTTGCACTGTTGGGAATATTGATCTATGTTGGTTTTCTAGATGGCTATCTGATCTGAGGTTGAAATATGATGTGGGTGTCTGTGTTGGATTTCGATTGAGTCTGTGCCATTGGGTTTGAGTCTGTATGCTGCTATACTGCTTATATAGATTGAGTTCGTCGCTTGAGGACAAGCAAACATTTTAAGTTGAGGGTGTTGATGTGCTACTATAATACAACACTTTTGATGCCTAAAACTTGGAATTTTGTGTGTTTTCAATGCGATGTTAGTAGGTTTGATTGTGTTTTTGTGTTTGTTTTACAGGATTACAGTATTGGCAAAGTTTTGGGAGAAATGTGTGGAAGTTACCGATTTTTGGTGTTCCACGGAACCCTCTACAGGTCGATAGTTTATGAGTCATGGAGAGGGTTTCGTATAAAGTTCCAGTGAGAGGTGCAAAGTTGAAGTCAACTCTACGAGGAGGATCCACGAGCCATACAATGTTACATGAGCCGTAGAGTGATGGTCGTGTCCTAAGGATAAAAAAAAGGTGAGGTGCTGAAAAGTCATGAGACGAGACCTCCCACGAGCCATAGAATCTTACACGGGCCGTGTAATGGTTTTGTAGAAGCTAATTCTTGAACACTGCCAGAATCCACGAAACCCCGATCTACAGGCCGTGAAGTGGTTTATGAGCCATAAATAGGTCTCGTGAAGATTGTTGACATAATTTTCCTAGTTCATTTTGGTTTTGTATTTTAGTCATTATAAAGAGGTTTTTAGGTTATTTTTCATTAAATTTGCAGAGAGGACGAAGTTTGAACCTTGCTTTAGTGAATACACTTAGGATTTATCATACATCGTGTGTTCTTGATTCAAACTCCTGATTCTAATTGAAGAGTTGGATTTTGTGGTTTCAATTTCATCTGTGTTGGTGCTAAATTATGTTCTTCTATATCATAATCTATGCGTTTACACTGATGATGCATAGCTAAATCTACAACTAGGGTTGTGGGAACCATGATGAACTAACAAGGTAAAATCGGTTAACGTGTAATTCTTGAAAGGTATGCTAGGGCGTATTAACTATTGTCTTCACTTTAATTAATTTAACGGCGGCCAATGTTAGAACTCGCCTAGTATCACTTGTCGGATCAAGGAAGTGATGAATAGGAAAAGAGGTAATTAACAAAATTTGATAGAGCTTTTTTCTCGTCTAATCAACCAACCTTGATCAAGGGTTGGTTGTACTGGGACTAATAGTAAGGGTTAATAGTGTCACACCACAGAGACAGATCAAGTTCCGAGGTGAAATTTACCTATTTGCTGGATCAAAGACTTAGATAAACTTAACTTACTGTCCTACACCTACACACTGGAAAAGAATTGCATGTGTCTGATATTACCAAGTTAGGAATTCATGGGGAACACTTTACCCTAGTTAGCTCTTCTACTGATCATTCATTACTTACATTCATTTAGTTTAATTTAAATTCTTATTTTCAAACCCCCTTTTCCTCGTGAGATAAGTAAGTTGTTCATTATCAAAGTGCATTGAATTAATTATGGAGTCTTCCATATTCTCATGGGAACGATCCTAATCTCAGTTAGGTTATTTATTTGACGACCACTTTACCTAAAAAAGGAGGTGTGACTTGAGCGACATCACAACTCCAAAAGACCCACAAAATAAGCCACCTCAGAAAACTCACCTAAAACACACCCTTAACACCACCAAGCAACCTCCATTCTCCACCCAAAAATCCACCCATGGCAGCCCCATTTTAGCTCCAAACGACCCCATCGCTGCACATCCCACCAACCCCAAATGACCCTATCGCTGCACCAAAAACACATCCCCAAAAGCCCATGAAAAACCTACCAAAGAACTTCAAAAACAACCCACAAAATCACCACAAAACCCCCAAACCTCACCGGAAAACCACCCCAAATCACATCAAAATCAGTCCCAAAAATGTCACCCCCACAACCCCCCAAACATCCCACGATTCAGCCCAAAAAACACCATAGCTCCACTCCAAAACCCCACTATTTTCTCCACCCAAATCACCCAAAAATGTAATCAAAATCCGACAACAAGACCCCATTTTCATCACCAAAAACCCCCGCCAAATCCTACTCTCTTCCTTTCTCCGTCAGCATCCCTGGTGAACTAGCGAGCCCTAAGCTCGCACGACCATGAAGACGCCACACTTCAACCATTTTCCTCGAATTAGGACAACCAATAGCCTCCAATGCTATAAAAAATGGCATCACCAGAGATGGCCAAGAATTTTCAGATCTGACCGAATTCCGTCACAATGGTAACATTCTAATGAATCATATCTTACCTCTCTTTTGTTCTTATTTTGGATATCATTTCATCATTCCTTTTATTTTTCATTGAGGATTTATGCCTATTATTTTAATCTTATTTATTCTTGTTCTTAATGTTGCTATATTATCCTCTTGTTTACCTATGAACTGCTCTTTCGTCTTAGTTTGTTACTTGTTTTTACTTTTCTTTAATTTATTTTTATCTTGGTTCTTAACGCTTCTAGTAAGTTATCTTGGTGCAATCAATTACTAATTTTAATTATTTCTTATTACTCTAGCTTTTCTTGTGTTAGTTTTTGTGATTTTTATTTATTTATTCTTATATATTATTTGTTAAAATTGACCAATGAAAAATCTATCCGTCAGATTTTGAGGCCTCCCCATTCAAAAAGATGAAAAATTTAGTTTAGATTAAGCTTAGAAATTTTAGTTTAAGTTTCATATATACATTATTCATTAAAATTGGCCAATGAAAAAACTTCTCCGTTGATTTTCGAGGCCTCCACATTTAAAAAATATAAAAAATTTAGTTTAGATTAATTAATTCTTTATTTATTCATTATTGTGTATACTATTTCTCGTATTATTATTTATTTCATTCTTTGTGTATATTTCATGATTATTATATTTATGTTATATTGTATATCTCCTCCCCAATTTGAAAAATGAGTTCAGTCGGAACCCACAGTTGTGAATTTTTAAGGGTGCTAATACCTTTCCTTTAGAATGACTTTGTCACGACCCAGAGTGGGCCGTGAGTGGCACCCACACCTAACCTCCTAAGTGGGCGAACGAATGATACAAATCCCAACCTATATTAGAAGTTTAACTCATGAAGTACAATGATAATTCAGAAGCTCAAATTTATAAAATAAAAATAACAAAATCACTAAGTCTATTACACAATATTTTTCCAAAACCTGAAAGTCATCACATCAAGGACATCTAATCTCAAATACTAAGTCTAAGAGTAGCAACACCAAAATATATAAATAAAATAGTTTATGTCCGAAAACTAAGGACATCATGCCATAACTGATAGAATCCAACACAAGTTAGAAGGTTAGCTCACCCTGAAATCTGATATACTATCGACTGGTTAGAGTTGAGGGCGAGCTGAAGTCAATGGAACACTCGTTGCACTCCACAAAAAAAAATATTAAAGAAAATTACAAGTAGGAGTCAGTGCGAGCCACATATACTGAGTAGGTACCATCGGTCGACTCTAAATAGAAATCAATATACGTAATGTAATATCAGGAAGTAAACTATAACATTTAACAAGTGGCAAGCAACAAGTACAAGTGACAACATCATAAAATAGGTACGTAATCAGAGAATAATATCAATAACAAACATAAGGACTCAGGCTCCACACCACATTTCTTTTGGAAGATGGATTTTTTGACATTGAGTATATTAAATAACTTCAATATATTTTTCTTTAATATTATCGTATCGGAATGTGACACCCAATCCCATAATACCGTGTCGAAACGTCACATCTGATCTAATTATATTGTGTTAGAACGTGACACCTGATCCAATAATATCTGTGTTGGAACGTGACACCTGATCTAATTATACCATGTTGGAAGGTGACACCCGATCCAATTATACTGTGTCAGAACGTGACACCCGATCCAATTATATTGTGTTGGAATGTGACACCCGATCTAATTATATTTAATTCATCATTCTTTATCATTACTTTCCACTTCATTAACAATATTTCATCAAGCTTTCTTTATTCAAGACAACACTTTGATAAGACTAGTTCAAGATTATAAATTTCATGGCTTTGAAATTTCAGATCAATCACAACAATATATCAATCATGTAAACCACAATGATTAAATGTACAGAAAACTTCACAACATCACTCAATGAATATCAATCACTATTAAGAGTCTTTCTAACACAAAAAATAAACCATAACCTACCTCAACTGAAGAACCGAAATCATGTTAGTTAACCCACCAATGCTTCTCCTTTATTCAATGCCTCAGGATGTTTCCAATCTATCAAATATGTAATCTACATAAGAATATGAATCTAATGACACCCATATTGGTGTATTTATTTTTGGCTAAAATATTGTGTCAAAAAGCCACTCCGAGCCTTCGAATTTGAATCTAAAAATTTCTTTCAGATTATGTTTACCCATAATTAAATAAATCCATATGCCAAATTTCAGCTAAAATGGATCGTTATGCGACCCCCAAATCAATTTTTTATTCTAAGAACCTTAGGACTATATTTTCATAAATTATACACGTTTCTACCCTAAAAATCTATTCATAATTAAATAAAAACTTAAGAGAAATAACGAGAATAATTACCTTGATGTTTTGGGACGAAAATTGTAAATTTTCTTCTCTTCTTTTTCTTTATTTTTCTCCCTGCACATTTTATTCTTCTTCGTTTCTGCGCGTCTCGTCCCCTTTACTTTTCTGTTCATTTCACTTTCTACAGGGCTGTATCACCAACCTTTTCTCATTATATATAATTTTTTTTCTATTTTTGTTTTCTTTTACTTTTGTTATTTATTGATTTTTTTTATGTACTAATATTGATAAATCCTGTTAACCTATTTTTAATAAATATGGTATAAATATTATAGGATATTAACTAAATTATCACTTTAGAGCACCTACTAATTTAATTATCTAAATTTATTCATCAACTAAATAACAAAAATGATTGAATAATCCAAAAAAGACCTCTTTAAAATTTACGAGATAAATCTTTTATAACATACAAAACTGTATATCTCAAATGACTTAACAGGTCATTACATCAGATACCAATTTATCCACCGTTCGTCTTCGAACGATCAAATGAAGGATAAAGAAAAATAACTGACGTTACCAAAAGCGTGAGTTATGATCTTCTAAAGTCGGTGTTCATCTCTCTATTTAAGTTCTTCCTTAAAATCATCCATCAAGATCAACTACTAAGAACTGAACTTTTGAATCAAATTTTGATAGATTTATAATCAAAAATAATTTTTAAGTCATAGACTAGCTCATGAACCCAATAAGAACTAAAACTCACTCGATCATAACACAACTATTTGGACAAATCTTTTCTCACATAATCATGATAAAATTCTGAACCAATATATATGCTACCATAAGAAATGTACCTTAACCAACCACCCCTCATTCATAATGCAAAAATCATCATAGATCTTGTCAAGATTTCATTCCTTCAATCAACTTTTCTCACGAGTTTAAGTTATAAAATGTGATCTTTAGACATTGGATACTCATCATAGAAAATTAATTTTTTGTAACTCTGTGAAGGAAATGATCAAGTAACCACTTAGCAAGCGATAAATTCAAACATATAGAACCTTTAACAACACGATAAAAATAATAGATCAATATATAGAAGTGACTATAAGCAACCCTTAAGAGTGATAAAGCTAGACTCAAAAAGTCCCACATTCAATCATATATAGCCAGAACATGACCTCAATAATGAGATGAATCTTAAGACTGCTAGACAATTATAAGTATTCGTAGTAGCTCTCCTATAAATGTTTATGATTAAGATGACACTTGTAGAATTATTGAAAAACTTCTATTGCTCTAAATCAATATCTATTCTGTCATATCTAGAATGATTGAGTCTCCACAAGCACCTTACTTTACCAAGAGAGCATCATAATAGTATGTGTAGTTTTACCAATGTACTAGTTTCAATTGCCTCAAAATCCTTATTAATCATGTAGAACTTTAGGTTCATACTGTAGTTTCCCAATAAGTCATCTACCATAATTCGCATAATCCAAATTACAATAAATAAAACATCTTTCTCATATCACTATTTGTCAGTTGAATTAAATTCATTCTTCATAAAAAAATTATAGATAAACCCCTAATAAGTTTGTGCCGACTCAATTCACATTATATGATCATGTCTGGACTCAAAGGTGAAAATTCATATCACCTTCAACTTCGAATGAAAGATCTATACGAAATGTTATATTCGTTTACCTTTCGTAGATTCCTTTCTTAACGTCAATTTCAAATACCTTAAACTGTTCAATATATCTGATTTTTATTCCTTTAACTAACTTGCCCACCAATCATATCCTTTAAGCAATAACTCACGGTATATTTTTTCTCATACTCTAAATGAAAATTTTAAGTAACACCCTTCCTTAGGTCCTTTAATAATTAAAAGTAACTAACTTTATAATCCAAATCATGCATAAGTCTTTTTCAAATATTCAACATCCAATACAATTATATCATTTCATACTTTACCAATTTATGCCTTGAGAAAACATACTGCCTTGAACATAGACTCACTATAAAGAACTTAAATTCTAACTTCAATCATATAACCCAATTCCCCTTATTTGTCAACATTAACTCATACCATGAAGATCTTTATGAATTCATGTATCTGAACTTATTATTGATCGCCTCTTTATCGACCTTACCATATCCTTTATAAAGATCTCAATATACTAATTATCATACTCAAAATCACAAAAAAAGCTTATCACCATGCTCAAGCCACACATATATAGATTGTTTTCAAATATTACCCAATAATTTTCTAATCCAAATTAATGATACATAACATCATCACTATAACCAAAGCAGAATAGATGGAACCATGTGTCTCTGAATTTAATTTTTCACTCTCTCAGAAGACATATCTTTGACCTTTACCATTAGAGTGAATGTCTTTGTGCTTGTATCTTTCTAAAGGCTAACCTACATCTCACTAATTGTATTCATTTTTGACTTTAGCTCTTTTTAATTCTATTCGAGCAGTGTCTCCACACATTCTACATCCTTTCATGCGATCACGTTGCTCATCAAATAGTAGTAATTCATAACTTTAAAGATCCACAAGTCATTATTACCATCCCAAATTCATTTAATCAAAAATTCTTATCATGTGATTGCATCCCGATCATAATCCATCACAAATTCTTATTATCATTATGCTCAGTAATCATTGCCATCATCTTAAATCCAACCTTATCATCAACATGATGCTTTAAACCCAGTTACACCAACAGAATCCAAAGGATTAACCCAATTTTTATGCGCTCCTCCATTACCTTCCCCTAAGTTACTCGTTGGGACTTTATTTATCCATAAGTTTATCATTTCAATATTGATCCATTCCCTTTGAGCTTATTATGAAATCACCAATCCTAATTTAAAATTCTTAAGATACATTTCACTACCTACGCATTAGTCGTACCAAAGATCTACCACTAAAATTTTCTTATTAATGCTTAACCCAAGTGTTCATAGTAACAAACTAGTTGGTTTTTCAAATGCGGATGCAATATCGAATATTATTATATGAGTATATGATACAAATAATAACTCTTTAAGTAATTAATATTTGCACTTGACAATGACATATTCGTTTTCATATACCACTAGTACTACACCATGAAAAAGAATATTAGATTAACCACTAGAACACATCATACTTATTAAGAAAATAGTACCCAAATAAAATCATAAACTTACAGTCTCACACAATTATATACTATCTTGGATATATACATTTTAGGCCTTTTTCTTATCTAATGAGTTAGCCTCAATTTACTATTTTCATCTAAGGGTCACATTCAC
The DNA here is from genome assembly GCA_038996855.1 of Solanum aculeatissimum. Taxonomy (NCBI): domain Eukaryota; kingdom Viridiplantae; phylum Streptophyta; class Magnoliopsida; order Solanales; family Solanaceae; genus Solanum; species Solanum aculeatissimum. The sequence continues at coordinate 10,214 of JBCEWC010005062.1, read as the reverse complement.
CATACTCTTAACATCACACTTTCTTCAAGTCAATAACTTAATTTCTCGCTTATGCTATGTCTAGTCTACTAGAGAAAATCTCCAACTAGTAGTATCACTCTCGTCATGTTATCCCCCCTTTTATAATACTTACCTAAAGTTCAAACTTAGGGTTTGGTGCTAAACATGTACATCCATACTCTTTACATACTATACTAACTCTAAACTCTTAGTTAAAGTCAAGAAATGTTAAACCACTAAATCTCATGATAAGTAATCAATATTTATCCCACGGTATATTTAAGTATAGTCTATCATCATACCACTTTTCATAAGTTAGGTAGTATCTATCTTATCCATTATACCTCCTTACCTAACTAAGTTCATAACTCTATAAATCTCACATGACTCTTCTTTCAAAATCATGAGCCTAGTTTAGATCTACCACCTTATGCCCTCTGCTCTTCTATTCAACACTTATACTTGATTTTTTTACTAACACAATGACATGTCAACATCGACTCCATTCTTATTCAAGTGTACTCTATGTCATACTAACTAAAAACTCTTCCTCGACCTTCTATCATGAAAGTTAGATAATAATTTTACTACTTTTTGACCAAAACTCAGAAGAAACTTGACTTATCACCCCATTTATTAACGTATCACTATATGACTCTTAACTACCTACTTCAATCATCTACTATTCTCACTCTTCATGGTTTATATATATTTCTAACTCTAGGATTATTCTATCATTTATGGTTTACAAAAGCTTTCAATTGCTTTCTCTTAGGAGGGATCAAATACCAATAATATTTATAGGCATAACTTAATGATCTTCTCAAGGATAACATATGAAGAATGGTTCGGAGAGCAAAGTCTAGAAATACATCATATCTTGCTCTAGCTCAAACACATGATTCACATGAATAGAAGTGGATTATTCTAGATCGATAAACTTAAGCACGCTAATTGACTCCTCTCAATCCAGGTGCAATCTCTTTACTTTTTGAATACTTTATCTGAAGATAACTTATTAATAAGGATCTGTGCTTTTCTATTCCAACAAATTTAAGTATGAGAAGTAGATGAACAAATCTGGGCAAACACACAAATCTAGACAAGTTTCTTAGAAAGTAACTCTATTGCATGATTTAGAGTGTCAGAACAATTAGATACCAATTAGTATCACCCAGATACGAATTGGATTCAAGTAATAGCACGGAAGAAATAAAAAAGTGAATTTTCCTAAGGTCCTATAGCCTCTTGAAGAAACATAAAGGCGTCCCCATACCATTCCGCAAGACTCTACTAGATATGTCCTTGCGTGATTAGATCACTGAATCTAAAGCTCTGATACCAAGTTTGTCATGACCCATAGTGGGCTGTGAGTGACACCCACACCTAACCTCCTAAGTGGTCGAACCAATGATACAAATCTCAACCTATATTAAAATTTCAACTTATGAAGTACAATGATAATACAGAAGCTCAAATTTATAAAATAAAAATAACAAAATCACTAAGCCTATTACACAACGTTTTCCTAAAATCTGAAAGTCATCACATCAAGGACATCTAATCTCAAATACTAAGTCTAAGAGTAGCAACACCAAAATAGATAAATAAAATAGTTTATGGCTGAAAACTAAGGACATCATGCCATAACAGATAGAATACAACACGAGCTAGAAGGTTAGCTCACCCTGAAATTTAATATACCATCGACTGGCTAGAGTTGAGGGCGAGCCAAAGTCTATGGAACACTCACTGCATTCCACAAAAGAGAAACAAAAAAAATTACAAGTAGGAGTCAGTACGAGCCATATGTAATGAGTAGGTATCATCGGCCGACTTCAAATAGAAGTCAATATACATAATGTAATCTTAGGGAGTAAAATATAACATTTAACAGGTGGCAAACAACAAGTACAAGTGACAACATCATAAAATAGGTATGTAGTCAGACAACAATATAAAAAACAAACATGAGGACTCAGACCTTCACACCACACTTCTTTTGGAAGATGGGTTATATGGGATTGAGTATATGAAACCACTTCAATATGTTTTCCTTTAATATTATCATGTCGGAACGTGACATCCTATCCCATAATACCGTGTCGGAATATGACACCCAATCCAATTTTATCGTGTTGAAACGTGATACCCGATCCCATAATATCTGTGTCGGAACGTGACACCCGATCCAATTATACTGTGTCAGAACGTGACACCCGATCTAATTATACCGTGTCGAAACGTGACACCCGATCCAATTATATTGTGTCGGAACGTGACACCAGATCCAATTATATTTAACTCATCATTCTTTGTCATTGCTTTTCACTACATTATCAATATTTCATCAAGTCTTCTTTATTCAAGACATCACTTTGATAAGACTAGTTCAAGATTATGGATTTCATGGCCTTGGAAGTTCAATCCAATCACAACAATATTTCAATCATTTAAATCACAATGATCAAATGCACAGAAAATTTCACGACATCACTTAATGAATATCAATCACTATTAAGAGTCTCTCTAAAACATAGAATAAACCATAACCTACATCAACTGAAGAATCGAAATTAGGTTAGCTAATCCACCAATGCTTCTCCTCTCTTCAATGCCTCAAAACATTTTCAATCTATCAAATATGTAATCTATACAAGAATACGAATCTAATGACATCAATATTGCTATATTTATTTTCGGCTCAAATATTGGGTCAAAAAGTCACTCCGAGTCCTTGAATTCGAATATGAAAATTTCTTTCAGATTATGTTCACTTATAATTAAATAAACTCATATGTTAAATTTCAGCTAAAACGGATCCATATGCGACCCCCAAATCAAGATTTTATTCTAAGAATCCTAGGACTATATTTTCAAAAATTATACACATTTCTACCCGAAAAATCTATTCATAATTCAACAAAAACTTCAGAGAAAGGAAGAGAATTATTAACTTGATGTTTTGGAAAGAAAATTCCAAATTTTCTTCTCTTCTTTTCTTTATTTTTCTCCCCGTGCATTTTTTTCTTCTCTGTTTCTACGTGTCTCGTCCCTTTTTCTTTTCTTTTTGTTTCACTTTCTATAGGGCTGCGTCAGCAACCCTTTCTCATCATATATATATTTTTTCCATTTTTTTTCTTTTTCTTTTGTTATTCATTAATTTATTTTTTTATATACTAATATTGATAAATCCTATTAATCTATTTTTAATAAATATGGGATAAATATTATAAGATATTAACTAAATTATCACTTTAGACCACCTACTAATTTAATTATCTAAAATTATTCATCAACTAAATAATGGAAATTATCGAATAATCCAAAAAAACCTCTTTAAAATTTATGAGATAAATCTTTTATGACATACAAAACTCTATATCTCAAAACAACTTAACGGGTCATTACAGATTTGAACCCTTACTCAAAATTAATTGGTTTGCAGACTATTTTGGTAAATAATTGATTTCCTGATTATCCTTAAAATTAGGTGGCTACTCCAAATTAAAACAAAATTAATTTTTTCTTTTGAATTCTTTAAATTTAATTATTTTTTACAAGTTGTCACAGCGTTGCGCCTTCGGGATGTCAATAGAATGACGACTCTGCTGGTGATTTTTGAGGTTCTAACCATTATGGATTTACTTTTTCAATTGAAGATATTTTATTTTATCGCGTGATATATTTATTCTTGTATATTTGTTGTTTATTTGTATATTGTATTTATTATTTATTTTATTTTGTCTTTTTATGTATAGCATACCTTCCGCCACTTGGCCATTTTTTATTTCTTACTTGAATGGCGGTTATGTGGGTCACAACTGTTCAATCCAAATATTTTCATCGGGGTACCCTGACGAAATGAGTTGGTCATGCGCGGTCAATTGTCGTTATCTTTTCCAACTTGAGTAGTCCGCTTGGGTCACCCATCCACTTTAAATAAAACTCATTTTTAGTAAACCTAGATTAAAGCGAAACCAGATCTCTCATTTAGGTTCATTTGACTAGGTTGACCCGATAATTATGATGTGGGGACATTAGAACACCATTTTGATGAAATCAAAGACTATGTATGTCACGTTGTATGTATTATTGCCCTTTGAGTTTAAAAGTTTTATTGTATGTAGTTAGTTTATTTTATTGTAAATAAATAGTTAAGAGTTGTACCCCTGCATGAATTTTTATTTATTTATTTATTTATATATCCTTTCCCATCATTTTGTATGTACATTTATTTTATTTGTATAATTATTATAATATACTTTGGGGGGGGGGGGGGGGAATAGGACGTACAAACGACATACATATTCTTCAATAGTTAGCTTATTATGATGCATTATATATTATTTGTTTGGTTAAATATTATATAATTTGTTTCATTCATGTTTATTTGATTTTATGTAAATACGTATACTTTGCTTGAATGTGATTTTCGCCAATTATATCTGTTTGAACTACATTTGACCTGATTCCCATTTTAACGGGATACGTAGGCGCCATAATGGCTCGGTCATATTCCCCGTAAGTTTTCATGATAAAAACAGGGACAAATTCTTTTTTATAATGACTCAACAAAATAAAAAGAAAGAAAAAATATTCGCAAATTTGGTGTGTAGTTTAAATTTAATATATGATTTTATATCCAATAAATGTTTTTCACGTTGTTTATGTTACATTTTTTGGGGGGGGGGGGGGGGGGGGGGGGGGGGGGGGGGGGGGGG
>JBCEWC010005061.1:0-25789 GCA_038996855.1 Solanum aculeatissimum | reverse complement strand
GGAAATGGAAGTCCAACTCTTCGGTCTCATCACCAAAGCAAAGAAATACTGCATGATTTCTACTCTGCCTGTGCTTTGCTTCTATAGTACTGATTTAAGTTCTTCGTGCAGTAACAAAGAAAAATGGTTAATACCAGCTGTCAGTTATGTTTAAACCCAAAAAAAAAAAAAAAAGTCAAACACCACTTTGATGTTAGAGAGAATTAGATCGTCAACTGTGGTTACAGCTTCTAAGATGCATTACCTCTGAATATGGCAAAACAATAATAATTTGGTCAGTGCAAAATCATGTGATTGAGGTAGTTTCTTGATGTGAGGTTACCATATTTAGATTCATTTGTCCACAATGTGATTTTGACGTTACTATCTTTATAGTTCAAAAAGGCACTTACCAGTTTTTTTGAACTGTCAAGTGAAGAGAAGAAAAAAGAGAATGTTTGTTGCGGCTTTACCACCAGCTTCTGTTTAGTTCTAGCTCTATGGTCTATCTGCTATAAGCGTTTCTTTATCTGCAGGTCTACCTCGAGATAATTTTCTTTTTGTTATATATCACAGTTACAATAAAACATGTTTCGTTTGCTTTGTAGTTCTACAGACTGATATTCTTCTACTGTTGAGTTTCTATCAGTTTTCCCTGGCATGAACAATCCGGTAGTCAAAATTGGTCGCAATTCTAGCTACAGTATAGTTAGAAATTCTGGTTGGGCTCCTTCATTAATGACTTTTAAAAGAAAATGTTTCTCAGTTTTGTCTATTTGAGTTCTTTGTTCTGTGGGATTGTATAGTTATTCGTTTCCAGCAGAGTGGTGAAACAAAGATGAGCTCACCATTTTATCATGAAAATCACTTTTCAGAAACAGTCTCTCTACCTCCACAAGGTAGTGATAAGGTCTGATCCTATTTGTGGGATGTGAGATTACACTGGGTATGTTGTTATAATTGTCTTCTGTGGAATGTGATGTTACTGAAATTTCTGTCATCCGCTGGCCAAAATCTGTGCAAAAAGAAGTCGTTGGGGTTCTCAAAGCAATCGTTAATTGTCTCTGCCAGAATTCCAGTCCCCATGTCATGTTTGCACTAATAACATAAGCTTATAACGATCGTCAGATCGTCCAGGTTTACAATTAGTTGAGAAAAAGTTTGACAAAGATAAAAAAGTATGATCACCAGGTCCTTATTTTTGTTGATATTTTTGAACTGAAGTATTAAGCTATTAAAATTATTTTGGATGTTATATTTAGTGGAAAAATTTTCAGATCACTCGGTAATACTAATCTTGAAAAGCATCGCATTAATCTCAAGAGTTCATTAAATCGTAATAGTCTTGATACTGATGCTTATTTTTCAAAACTATCGGGGGTTACTTGGTTGGCAACATGTTATTCTAGGATAATTAATTTTGGGATAAATTAGTGTGAGATAAGTTGTCTCACTATATATATGGGATAACTTATTCCATCACTAAGGCAAAAATGGTGGGATGAATAGTTCAAGGATTACCTTTTACTTCTGACCGAACATGGGATAAAATAATTTTATATTTTATTGTAGAATTATTATAACTTATATCTTACACCAAACGATCCCTAAGTGTTAAAAGAAGAATATTACGATTAGAAAATAATATTCTCATCAGTAATCGTCAAATGAGCTGCATTAAGAAAGTCAGCTTATATGCATTCCAAATGTTCATAGAGAGGAGAGCATGAGGGCACATTAACTTGCATTAGTTCTCATTTTTTGTTCAAGTCTGTTAATTGTTTATTGTAAAAATACAATTACAGATTTATTTTCTTTAAAAAAATCAACACCTGCAAAAATATTAATAGTAGTAGTTTGTCATATTAACTGCAAATCCCTAAAGTTAAAATTACGCGAATAAGTAAACATATACTAACTAATAAGCTAACATAATTATATTTTGAATTAATTATCATTCGTGGCAAACATCTACCTATAATTACAATTTGAGTTTTATGCAATTCACATGCAGACGTTGTATGCAATTACGCGCGAATCAAATTATATAGCGAAATATACAAAGAAACAATTCAACATTAATAATTCAGTGTCTAGTTAACTGATATTTGTACAAAAATCAGCATTAATTGTATATCATTGGTTTGCTACTCTCTCTGTTAAGCAAATAAATAAACCCGTTTTCTTATCGAGTGGGTTAGAAGGGTATACGAGACCTGGGTTAAAAACATGCTCATCCACAAAAGACACCTTATCAGTATAAGCAAAGCTGTTACAATATACACAGTCAAACTACATATATATACAACCAAAAAGTGTAGAATTTCGACTAGCTCGCGATGTACAGGACACAAGTAATCACATTTCGTATGGATTGGTTAGGCACCAATAATCTTTACTCATTTACAGGCATCAAATTTTACACACATCAACAGCAACCATTCCAAATTTAACAGGGTCAGTTTGAAATAGTAGTCTCTCCAGAAAGGAAATGTTCACTTAAATCGGATATGTAACAACAATTTACTGGCAGTCAACCTGTGCATGGTTTAAAATTTTAGCAAGCCAGAGACTCTGTTCAGCTAATGGTGTCTTTAAGAATCAAGACTTACTAGTCAAAGTTTGCAGGAACGACGAGCTTAGCTTTGGAAGCATTTCCAAAATCAACTAGAGTTTCCTGCAGAACCTAAAATTTCAGTGACAAATGCATTTTACAGATGTACAGCAATTTTTTGGACTAAAAAGATCCAAATAGTCTCTTATATATATAAGGAGAAAAGAGATGACAAAGAAGTGCAATAATTAAAAAAAAGTAATCATGAATTAGTCTCACCTGCTCAACAGGTTTGCTAGAAGAACTAATGATACCCACGGGAATATCATTTGCAAGATTGCTACCAGAGCTGAATAGATTCTGAACCAAAACAGTAAAATTTCCATAAGGTAAAATGTTACATCGTGAAGTTTATATATACACAAGAAAATGTTTTCTTCTCAAAAAAAAAAGAAAACACTGTTATATTTCGGTGTTATTTCAATGTGTACTACAATATAACCTATGAGGAAGCATTTCGATCTTGCTATTGAAAAGTTTGGTACAATATAACATACAAGAAAACATTTAATCATTGATACTGAGTCTTACAAAACCAAAGCATTACCTTTTCCACATTAGCACAATGATCAACGGATACTTCAGCAAATGGCTTCAGGGGATTGTCAGGAGTTCCCTGCACACAACATTAGATGCCTGAGAGATTATTAAGCTCATATTTTGGTGGAGTATTTTGTAAGAAAGTGCTTCCATATATGTCCATCCTGGCAATTGGAGAAGTTTACACCTTTAAAATTGGATGTTTGACATCCGTGGATGTCTTCCCCCGAGGACAATGCAAAACTTTGATCTTCTCATGTATCACGAACACTATGATGAATGGATAAGTTGAAAATTTTCAGGAGGTCCTTTTGGTGAAGGAGAAATAGTATGTATACAGCTAAATAACAGAATACTATATAAAGCATGGAGGATTAAGTTCTTCAGACCACTAACATATTCCTCATTCTTGCTGATGAAACATACCAGTTCGTTTGGTTCAACTGAAATTTTCCTCCCTGCCTTGCTTAGATCTCTCAATGTTCCCTATACATCCAACAACACGGGGGCATTAAAATCTTGAAAGAAGTTCAAGTCCAAGAAACTAGAATGTACAAATATTGGTTAAAAGAAATAGAATGTACAAATCAGCTGAAATGATTATAGATAGCAGACCCGGAACATAGGTGATAAGTTTATTCAAACCTCTCCCAAAAGAAATGAGAGGATAATCATCAAGTGGAGTATCAAGAAGAGGTAGGGGAGGGGAGGGGGAAGGAGAAAGACGAAGATAATGCAGATATGCTGTCGCATAAAGAGAAAAAAAAGATCAGGAGACTTCATCACAATTAAAACACAGAAAAAGAAAAGGATGTCTTGCATACCTTGTTTGCCCACTTAAGTCCACATGCGTTGCAGAGTGTCCTTGGTCCATCTGGCCCACGACGCATTGCTGGCGTACAATTTTCACTCACACCACAATGGTGACACTTTCCAGGACTAATAATCCAAAAAAGAAATCAAGCAGGAAAGAGCATTGGTCTTTAACAGTTATAGCAGAAGCAGTTACTGTTGCTAAAGGCTGAAGCGCTAAAAATGAAAAATGTGAACTCACATAATTTCAGAATGTTGTGTGCCATCTCCTTCAAGGCTACTCTTGGCTGAATCACAACTAGAAGATCCAGAAGTTGACTTCAAGGATGCAAATTGACCATTCTTCCTATGCATCCTAATATACATGGACAAGTAAGATCATTACTCAACCTCGATTTGTATCAGAGAATGCTTCTAATCAAAATTTAGAAAATAGGTTGCTCTAAATTTTGCCAGAACTCATTACTTATTTATGGATAAGAAAAGAAAGAAGTTATGCTTCAGTCCTTCAGAACATGATTAAACAGAAATCAGACTCTGGTTTTCACTTAGACATACACTTTCAGGGTAAATTCTTTAAATTCTACCTTCACAAAACAAATCGACCAAGTCCATTCTTCTTTTCTAAAAACTAACAATCAGTTCCAATCAAAATATTGTCCTTCTCATTTTCAGTTTGGATGAATACTGCACCATCTAATATATGCAAAATCCTTACATGAGGAACCAATGATACAGACAGGATCCTTACACAAAATGCAAGACTGATACTGCAACTACACTATTAGATGAATTCTATCAAAGAAGTATCTCTAAAATATTTTAAGATGAATGAAAGTCGAGGACAAACAAACATCATGTTAAATTGGTCAGAAAATGGCATTGATACGATGGTAATAACACTAGGATGTGAAAGAGTTTGTTTAATAAATATCAAAGAAAGCGTGCTAATAGCAATTTCTATTAGCGATATCATCTTTTATTTATTTTTTGTAAGTGACAAATTCACATTATCAAATATCATTTCCCGGATACAGTCTCAAAGAAAACCAAAAATGGAAACAAGGCATATCATTTTACCTTTGAGCAACCTCTTTTCTGACACTATATCTAATTTTCTTGTCAAAACATCTCTCCTTTCGTTTCTCTCGGAACCTAACCAAGGAGGCAAATCTTTTCGAAAGATTAACTTGCTTTGGCAAATCCTCAACCTAAAAATAATACTGGTCATCCAAGAGTATAATCAAACTATGTAGTGCAAATTACAGAATTAGTATAAATACCTTCTTGTCGAATGGAAGTTCAACAGTGGGAACAGCAGTAGGAATGTCACATCCCCCCAGTAGTAAGAGCACTGCTTGCACCTGTTTTTACCAAAAGTAAGCCAGAGTCAATTTCCAGAGCTTTGCCAGTCACAATGCAACAACACCACATGATTGACAAAAACAGTATTTTCTATTTCTATATATGTACAATGTCATTTTTTCTCCTTCCTTGAGACACAGATACTTGGTTCGCTCTATTAACTCACTCCAAATACACACACAAACACAAAAAAAAACCATGATTTTATATGACATGGACAACAGAAGCAAAACACTATACCATGTAAGATGCAGACGGCATCATATTTCACTAAACATGCCTCCTGGATGAGAGGCAACATTTATAAAAATGGAACCCCAATATTTCTCGGCTATTTCTGATTTTTTCTACAGAATCTGAGAAGCTGAGTAGAGGGGCATATTGCAGGAAGCAACTGTTTATAACTTTATGTAGCAGGAAAGAAGGTGCAATGACACAGAAAATTCCGAACTATATTCTCAAGAAATATTTTTTTGAGTTATATCTAGTAAACGGGCACAGTAGGACATTCTCAGCCAAGTTACTACTACATCCAAATTTATTCTAGGGTGTAGAGTGTAGATTTAGCTAGACACCCTTTCTGTAAATTATGTCATTCTTAGTTGGACTGGCAAGGGCTAACGGACTAAAAGGAGAATGGAAAACGTAAAAGAATTTTAAATGAATTTTTTTCAACTAGTAGGCTGCTTTTAAGAGACCAATCAAACAAAAATGACTCTTGCAGCAGAGAATCCAAACTGAAAGAGCAAAAATGACCAAGTAACAATTAACTCAGACGCCTCATCAAGAAGCCCTTGACATGCAAAAAATGTAGTAGACTAAAGTAGAGAATTTTAAAGACAAATATGTTCATAAAGGAAACAAGACATAAATAAGTCCTCAGAGGGTGGCTGATATTGAAATATACAAGATCCATGGGTTTGAATTCCAGCTACAACACTTGAGCAAAAGTTACACTCATGTGCTGTAGTAGGCTATTTGGTGGGTTAGTCAAGGAACGTCCAGGTTAGTCGACCACCAAAATCATCCAAATATAATACATAAGAATTAAGATATACAGGTTAAAAAATTAGTCCCAAATCATTCATTAATCCGACTTCAACAATTTCCACTGCTTCAACTAATCAATTCACTGAGCGCAAAATATATAAAGTCATAATGCATCGTATTATATTGTATTGTATTATTTTAATAAAAACAACATTAGAATAAATTGTATCATTTTAGTTGTTACATAATGTCACACATCAGCTAAAACACAAACCTTCAAGAAAAGTATGACATGAGGTAAAACTATTATAAATGGTAGAGTAATAGATAAAATATGATTATTACCCAAAAAAAATAAGGTAGCAATGCAATCACACCAAATCGGCCGTCACATAAAATGAAACTTTTCATCTATCTTTAGGTCACGATGGATTTAGCAATAAGATACCATAAATTTTACATAGCAATCAAAACAAATATCGTATTTAAACTACAACAACATGCGATCCAATAGGTGACAATAATCCAAACAAGATGTAAGTTAATGCACCTAATCTATGATTTGATGAGAAAATCCAAAAACAGAAAATAGAAAACAGAAAAAGCAACTAAATAGCTTTCTAAAAATAGAAACTACCTTATCAGGAGTGACTGCAGGGAAAACATAGACTTCACCTTCAAAAGCAAGAGTAAGCTCACTAGTTCTAGAAACTTCCAAAACTCCACTTCCTCCGTATAACTGTTGTCTCTGTCCTCCATATTTATGGTGATTCAAAACCTTCATGCTTACATCCTCCGCCTCATCCATAGTCTCTTCCCCTCCATCATCCTCATATGCACCGTCTTCATCGTCCTCCTCCTCCTCCTCTTCCACCGTCCGTATCGACGGCAGCGGCGCGTGATCCTCGTATGGACGCGCCTGCAGTGGCCGTGGATTCTCCGGCATCATGATAATCTTATCTACTATATAAACACCATGGAATCAAAACCTAATCCTTCAAAATCACGCTAATTCCATCACAAATATCACTTTCCACAACAACAAAAAAATATTTAAAAACTCCAAATTTCTTCGTAAACCTAGAAAAATATGAACACGTAAATTAATTTGCGATGAATTACTCGTTTGAATTTCATGATCAAATTCAGATACAGAGAGTTTTTTTTTTTTTTTTTTGATTTTTTGAGCTTTTGGAGAAATGGAGAGAGCAACGGTGATAATAAGGATGACGAGGAAAGTGTGAATGAGGCAAAGCTCCTTTTGACAAAAAACACCCTGAAAATGGTAAAATTTACAACTTCTGCCATTCGTGTTTAATTGATTCCATTTGGCAATATTTAAAATCTCCACTTTGAACGCTGGTTAAATTTAAGGTATGATCCAGTACAGAAAGGTGTAGGTTAGTATAATTTTTAGTTGATCTATGACCGTCCATTTGTTGACTAAATGTTAAAAGAACTTTTTGTGTGGCTGTGATGCAGTGAAGTTCTACGGGACTGTGCAGCTGATCGAGGCTGTACACTTGTAGTGGATAATATACACCAACAATAAAAACATACCCCGTGTAATCTTGATGTAGGATGGTGCATGAAAAGCGATTGTCTTATCATCAATGGCAAGAGGCGAGGCGAGGTGAATAGTCTTATCGTCAATGGCAGGAGGGAGGCGAGGTGAAATAATGCATTCCTTTATCGCCTTTTAATTGTGACGAAGCGATTTTCAAAAGAAAATACCATGTCAACAATAGCAACAATAAAAAAGGCATAGTTTTTGTATTTTCTTTCAAAAAGATGATTAATTTAGAATTTTAAAGTTTAAAATAATTATAAGATTTTTTTAAAAATTTACACAGTATAGACTTAGAATGTGACTCTAATCAGTCAACTCAACTAGACTAACCGACTTTTCCAAAGTCTTCAAAGTCAACCCATATGTATTTGTTCTTTCTTCTTCTTGCATTTCTTTCTCCTGCTTCTTCACTTCAAAGACACTTCTACCTTTGTTTTTCTCATCTTATTGACTTTTGTTCTTTTTTTTTTCATTGCAATTCTAAAATTTTTAGTATGTATTATATATTTTTAATTTTTAGATTGAAATATTTGTTAATATATTATTGATATAGAGATTTTAATTATTTATATATGTAATTAAATATTTTAATTTTTGTAATATTAATTGACGTCGCACTTCAAAAAGGCAAGCGACGATAGGACAAACTTTTGTCACCTTTTGCTATTCAAAATACTAGACGGTGTGAACACAATCTTATTCTATTTTGTGAAAGAGATTGTTTGTATAGACTTTCCAGTAAAGTAAAATACAATAAAATTAAACATAAAAAAAATATAACAAAAATTTTATTATCTACTAACCTTTTAATCTAATACTCGTACTCTATATTTTTATGTCTAGAATCATGCTATCGATAAATTATAATTATATATGGCATGTCCCAATATTATATTATCGGATTATATCCAGAAAATATCTTGGATTGGATTGTAGTGGATAATATATTATAAGATTATATCTGAAGAAAATCTTAGATTAGATTTGGAAGCATAAGTTGCTATTTGATTAAATTAGGTATGGAGAAAGTGGCTTGGTCCCATGTTTCTGGAAATTATAATACTCTTATATTATCAAAGCTTATGCTAAACTATAATACTAATTGATTGTTTAAATGATAATTTAAAGTCACGTGTATTTTTGTGAATAGATATATTTATAAATAAATTTTTATTTTTTTATATATTTATTGATGGTAAAATTATATACGATTTGAACCTCAATTTCCATCACTAAGATAAAGATGTGAATAGAAAAAAAATGATTTTTGGGGAAGTTAAACTCAACAAGCTTATCATAAATCATGACCTTTCACTTTAAATAATTGACGTGTCCATACCAAACTAATTAATTAACGAAGCATGTCATAAAAACATGATATTTCATATAAAATAATTCTGATTAATTAATTTGTTATGTTTTTGCATGTTATGGTAATGTGGTGTAATGTAGTCAACCTAATACAAGCATCAAATTTCACAACTCGAAGCAATGGCCTATAGGTTGTACAGAGATAATTTTACCGTTGCTCCAAAGCTCCTCTCAAGAGGGAGCGACGAATACAAAAATAAAATATACATCAGCCATAGCATGTGAAAGTATAGATAATATCTTCAGAATGAGATTATATTTATCGAAGAGGCAAAGTTTGATATACAAAAGGTTCAAACATGTATGGTTAAAGTTACTAAGAAGCTTACTCTAGATGTTGAATAAGTAACAAGATCGATATAAATTAAAAAGACTATTTAACGAATCAGGTATTGATTGATGCGAGGAACTGCAAATCACTATTGAACTTCAAGTAAGAGGTCCTTTGCTTTCACCAACAAATTTTAGCTAAGTTGTCAATCTGTTAATATAAACTTCAAAAGAAATGAACAAAATCTGTGAGTTCTTAAGTGTGTCACCAAGCTGTTTAGAAAGTTTTAGTGATGAAATATACCTGTAGTAAGTATGTTAAATCTTTCAGTCAGGATGAAAAGAAAACATGTTGATGTACTATGGTTCTTTCTAAGGCATCAAAGTCTTTGTCGAGGTGCCAGAACCTGGGAATCACTGGCAGGCTGATGAAGAAACTTGATAAGAGACAGAACATGGAGGAGCTCCATTGTCAGTGTTGTAGTGATCAACGTCCTACATGGATTAAGAAGTAGGTTGTGCAGAATAGCTTTAGAAAGATTCAATTCTTACACCATCATAGAGCCGTTATTCAGCAACAAATAAACAAATTACCTCTAGTTCTGTGAGCTCAGTATTATCATAGGATGCCCTATAGAGAGTCCTCATTATCCCCTGCAGGGTGATACGACGATATGAAGTAAGGAACCAAGAGTTTACACTTTTTTCTGCCTACAAGAGATTATTTTAAAGAATGCTAGAGGACCCTGTGTACGAAAGACACAAAATGCTGGTAAAAGTAAGATCAAATATGACAGCAAACATTATATGGTAATTTGTAACAGTAATTTACATATGCATGCATTGCTGTATTTGATTTATGATACTTTTAGACTTGGTATTTGGAAGACAAGTCACTTTGTAGTTCCTTGTCCTACAACGTATGGACACCATTCTTTCCATATAGACCAAATCCAAGTAAAAGAACATCTAAATGAAGAAGGAATCCTTCGAGTAAACAATTGATGCTGGACATGCCAACCTTATTCGCCCAAGTGAGGCCACATGCATTGCAA
This sequence comes from Solanum aculeatissimum, assembly GCA_038996855.1. Lineage (NCBI taxonomy): Eukaryota > Viridiplantae > Streptophyta > Magnoliopsida > Solanales > Solanaceae > Solanum > Solanum aculeatissimum. The sequence continues at coordinate 15,222 of JBCEWC010005061.1, read as the reverse complement.
AGACTCCTTGGGCCATCAGGACCACGCCTCATCATAGGGGTGGCCTTTGAACTAGTTCCACAATGGATGCACCTAGGTAACGAGATAGAGAGATAGAATGAACATTTGCTTAGGCATCCAACATCAACCAAGTATTTCTTGCATACAAAAGTAGTTTAGAACACTAACCAAACCATGCACATCAACAAATTTTTAGAGGAGATTATTTCTTCAAGAAAAAAAGCAGAACTATTGCTCATATTTGAAAACATACCAAGTTTCTTCTGGAGGGGTGTCCTCCTGTTTTTGTTCACTCGAACCTTTTCGAGCAAATAGACCATTCTTGCGCTTCATTCTGATTATTTGCAAATGTGAATAATTAGCAGAAGAAATCAAAAACTGAAATAGAAGAACAGCTGCTAGACCTTCCATGCATATTTTGTTGACATTCCACAACCTGCTAAAACAAGAACAAGAAACTGTGGAAGGTGGCAAATAGGTGTGTGTGGGTGCCTTGTCTAATTGTCTTGCAGCATTTCACTTCTTAGAAAATTGAAACTATTGCACATCATTTTTTATACTAAAAAGACAGATAATGAATGAAATGTCATTGATCAGGAGTGTTACTTGTCAGAATCAACTTTCAAATTCTTCTTTTTTTACGAATCCAGTGATGTTGCAGACTGCTATATGATTATTATTAAAGACAATACGTCTACACAATCAACACACTCCGTTTACCTACAGAAGTAAATCAGTGAATTTTTCCCAGCATATTAAATAGCCAGTTCAAATTGTTTTGGCTTGAGATGGACATCCCCACTTAATTGAATCAGGCAAAACTATCTTCTTGACCACTTATTTTCCCAACTTAAAATCAAAAGAGGAAAAGGTCTGGAATGAAGAAGTTTCCAAGCATCAGATTTGGGTAATAATCAAATAGTTGTGTGTTACAGAAACTGAATGAGAAATACCTCACGAGTTACTTTCCCCTCCAAATTAGGAGCAAAAGACAGAATCATGGTTCCCAATAAGAAAATATGAGAAATAAGGACAACAGCCACAAGCTCAATTTATGGAGACAAATTTAGTAATATTGGTTTCATCAAGTCATGGAGGTGAACAAATGTCAAGTGAACTTTATATGCAAAGCTTTGAATTCATGTGATTGCAGTGTATTCTAAAATGTTGACTTCACTTAAAATCAGTGGTAAAAGCTTTTGTTTTATGGATAAAATTTGATCAAGCCTTTTTTTTATAACAGCGTTACTCGAACCAAAAATTTAATCAGTCCTTATTTTATCTGTTGAAGCTTTTACCACTGATTTTAGGCAGTAGATCAATCAATTTTACCTGAATGCAACTTCCTGACGGACACCATATCTGATTTTCTTTTCATAGCATCTCTTTTTCCTCTTTTCATAAAATCTAATGAGGGATTCAAGTCTTTTTGGATCTGAACAGTGAACTGGATGGTCCACATAGTCCTAAGGCAAAAGGCAACCAAATATTACAAGGATGCAGATGCAAACTAAAAGAAGAAACTTGCATACAAAAGGATACCTTCTGGTGTGCATTCGACAAACCTGGAGAATACTCATATCCACCTAAAAGTTGAAAAATCGATTGGACCTATGACAATGAACCATCATTAGCCTAATGCTTCATGATCAAATTAGAAAAATATCCAGCCAAATGCAACAGTGAGTTTCCAATTTCCATTAAAGACTAAAGCCAAGAAACAAGCCAATAGAGACATAATTAGTTACATTACTGCTACAGGCTCATCAAGAAAGTTTCTTGTTCATACAACCTAGCCCCTCGCCACCCCGCCCAACAACAACAACGATTACTACTACTACAGCTTAATCCAAACTAACTGAAGTCATCTGTATGAATCCTCAATATCCATCCCGCTCACCAAACCCCCAAAGACACTTCCTTTATTGCATCAAAGAAAAGAAAAGCCCAGAACCTTGAGACAATCAAGCTACAAACTTCAAGGATAAGCCATAAACACTGATTATCGATCTCATCTGTTGACTTTCTTGAATCTGATTGATCAAAATTAGACCGGTTTCAACACATTTAAGCACACCAAACACATTAACACTAGCTCAATCTCTACGAAAAAAGAAGGGGGAAAAGCTCAACCAATACGGGGAAAAAGTATAATAAGATCAATCAATATCAATCTAACTGCACCTCAATTACAAATATGTTGGTGTCATATAAAAACCACTACAACAAACAACTCTTATTATAAGTGTTGAGAACCATGAGGTCTTAGGTTCATATCCTAACCGAGACAAAAACACTGAACCAATTCTTCCTAACTTATTCTAGCCTTGATGGATAAAGTTACATACATAATACCTGTTGCAGGCGGGAACGACAGGTATCCAATTGAATTAGTTAAGATGCCCTAAAGCTAGCTCGAACTCCACGATTATAATTTAAAAAAAATCTTTAAGCATTTTTATACTGAGCCTCAACTTATACTCAACACTTCACAAATTAAACATATAATAAGAGTAATTAAAGTCCAATAAAACAATTGAAAGTCCTCACCTTATGAGTAGTAACACCATCAAAAACATAAATTTTGCCACGAAACGACAGAGTGAGTTGGTCCAAATTTGCCTCACCATTATGCAGAGCAACATTAGAAGCACTACAAACTGTATAATGAGGCATTGTGACCTTAACACCATCCACCCCACTTCCATACCCAACCGGAAAATTTCCAACCGCCTCATCATTCCCCGCTAGAACTTCCTCGCCGGCGCCGGAAAAGTGGTTATCAACATTCATCACTTGCATTTGACAGTTCATTTTTTGCACTTTACAATAACCCTATTTGTGGAATCATTTACTATATAGAAATTTCGATTTCGTACTGACATTTTTCTGCTTTAACAGGGGAATGGAAGAAGAGAAGGATGTGAAGAGCGAGGGAAAAGAATTTGCCCCTCAAAATTGGAGATAATTACGTGATTTACCAGCTTGCTAAAAGCGGGAAAGTGGGGATATTTTTGGAAATTCGTGGAGAATGCGTAAACGGAAAATTCTCTGTCCGTACCGGGAAGAACAGAGTGCCTTTTCGCGCTTTTTTTTTTCGTTTTTATTTCGATAGAATACTTTAGAATATTAAATGTAATTTTTAGATGTTTTCTTTATAGAAATATATTTTGATTGAGAAGTTAACTGATCGAAACTTCACTAATATTTATTTATATTTGGTGTTAATATTAAAGTAATGTATTGAGAATCAATTTGAATTTATGTCATAGCGATCAATTAATAAAAAAAATATATGATTAAAATATAATTAATCGTAATTTTGTGAGACTTTTAACTTTTGACAAGTATTTTAGTGGTTTCTTTCCATTACATACATTCACGCACCTTTGTCTTTTTAAATGACTCCGTTCCATAACTGAATTTAAAAAATTAAATAAAAATTCTAAAATCACTTGTCACTAGAAAAATAATTTTTTTAACTTATCACTAATCTGTAAGTTAAAAGTCAAAATAATGAATTAAAAAAAAACATAAATCTAGAAAAGAAGACTATAATTATAATGGAGTTCAATCTTTTTTAATCATATTAGCAAATACGAAAAAAGGGAATAAATTTTGATTGATATTAATTTATTAATCTCTATTTAATTTTTGACAAATTAAAATCTAAGACTATAAAAAAAAGACCTAAAATACTCATGAGCAAAAGAGAGAATGGAAGGTGAGAGAATGTGCGGTAATAGAATGGAACCCAATAAAACACTTTTCAAAAATATATTTCTATAAAGAAAACATCTAAAAATTACATTTAATATTCTACGAAAGTTCTTAAGGCGAATTGGTTAGGAAGTTGAATTTGGGTACGGGAGAAATGATTCAGCAAACTGACCTCTTTTCCGTCTAATGATTGGGTGAGAAGCCATCCCATCTGATGAGATGGGAAGCACCCTCACCCTTTAGGCTTAGAGAGGTATAATATTCGCGAAACTTTTATCCTTGGAAAGAGAGTAAAATTCTTAATAATCATTATCTTTATCAGGTAGGGAAGTTGAGTAGAAAGCACATCGAAATTGTCCTAGCTAGAAGTTGTTCGCCATGACTTACAAACACCATGGAAAGAAATGAAATCTTGATGAGATTATAGTATAAATGTGTCTTTTAATGAAGAACTATCGGCTTCACTTTTAATATAGTATAAATTATAGATGTGTCTATGTCCTACTTAAACTAGGAAACATACATATATATGGTTTCCCTTACCTAATTGGCTCAGGATTCTAATAATTCTAATTGAACAGTCCTAATCCTTGTAGAAATCATAAAACTAAGTCTATAAGTATGTTGATCAGTTCCCTCATACAACAAAAACTCTGTTTGATTACTTACAAATTAAGTTTACACGCCTGTCATTAGGGTTACGTTCTTCATCCAAAATATGGATATTACTGAAGTTGATCATTATGCTGTTCTCGATTTACCATCCGGTGAGCAAGGCACCAAGCTTTCGCGGAACGAAATATCTAAAGCCTATCGAAAAAAAGCATTAGAGTTGCACCCAGACAAGAGGCCCAATGATCCAAACGCTCACGCGAACTTTCAAAAGCTTAAGACTTCGTACGATATTCTCAGGGATGAACAAAAGAGGAAGTTATTTGATAATATTCGAAAGATGTCGTCAGATCAAGTTGCAAGAGAGCGTGCTGCTCGACGAGAAGAGGAGGAACTAAGAATGAGTTTTAGAAAATTTAAAGACGTAAATTATACACAGGATTCAAGCAAAGTGCCACGAAGATTTGCTGGACGAAAAATTAATGAGGGAACTGCTCAAATTCGTGCAATGCGTTATGTAAAGAAAGTGTCACGAAGTATATCGAAAGGAAAAACTAAGAAGGAAGCTGCTCGAATTCTTGCCATGTATTCAAAGAAAAAGCTGTAATCTTGCAAAGGCAGAGAAATATCAAGTTCGTAAAACTCGAAATTATTCATATTTTATATAATTAAATACAAATATTTATGTATTTGTTATTAGTTTTTAATAGTTTGATGTCAATCTGGTATCCATATGAAGGTGTTGTGGATCTGGATACGTGAAGGTCGCTATTGAATATCAAATTGATCAAACGCCATTACAACTTTCATTCGATCGATTCCACTTGCTCATCCTCTGTGATTCTGTTAATTTATTGTCCATGGATTCAACCACTCTGTATGTGATGTGTTGGATTTAAAAATTGTGATGGAGCTAGGATTTTGCGTTTATGAATTCTGAATTTTAGAAAAGTACAATTGATTGTACATATCAATTAGAGCTTTTACCACATGATCTAAGACAAAGCTACTGGATTTTGCCAAACCCCTAAATTACATCGTGGCTCCACCCTTGATGACCACCTTGTTGCAACTTTACCTTGTCTGGCTCACAGGTAAGTTTAAAGCAATAGCAAGATCAAGAAGCATTTGAAATCATTGTTAACTTTTATTGCAGGATTAGGTTGATGTCTGGAATTGAGTTATAGTAAGGTATTGAGTTATAGTAAGGTAGTAGGATTAATCGTGTTTTTATATCATGTGTTGTCGGTATTCGTCATATACATGTTGATTTTTATCGTATTTACACACTATCATGCTCTTCGTTATTAGTTGTTCTTTCGTTTTCCATTAATCGAACAAGCTACTAAGATAGGAAGTTATGGAGATTGCATATCAATAGTATTAGCACTATATATTCTTGTAGTTTTTTATCCTAATTTTCCCTGTGTGGTTTTAGAATGCTTCCTTTATTATTATTTGCGATGTTTTCATTACTTTTCTTTTGAATGCAGCTAAAGCCTATTCTTGGGGGTGTAAATATCTTGGTTGATCTATCAAATCCTCTCTTAATTGTGCCTCGTTATCTATTTCAACCTCCAATGGGCAGCCCAGCGACGCTTCGAAATTTGAAGATTTAGGGGTCGTTTGGTTGCGAACAACTTATCCTAGGATTAGTTATGCAGGATTAATTATCCTGGGATAAGTTATCCTACCATGGATATGAGATAACTTATCCCATCACTATGGTATAAATGGTGGGATAAGTTATCACAAACTATGCAACCAAACAAAAAATCAAAATCTTATTCCTTCACTATTCTTTTATCCCATCACTATTTATTTTTATCCTTCACACCAAACGACCCCTCAATATTAGAAAAAATGAGGAAGGCTGCTCACTGAAGAAAAATTGATTGGCGTTGTGTTAATAGGGGATGTAAATGGGGTGGGGCAGGCAAAGCCTTGACCCAAATAACTTCCTAGGCATGTAGGGGCGGCTCAAGTACAATGATTGCTTAAAGCGACAATTAAACGGAGGCATTAACTAGATGTGTCAACTTTCTTTTGATAATTCTCTTTTTTTTTTAAATTTTTTTTAAGATCTATTAATCTATTATTACTTTTAGAAAATGTTGCCCCTCAAATTTGAAGATTTTAAGTCAAAGTCTTGAGTTTTTGAAAGTCTAGGGCAACATTTAAATCATGGGGCCACTTTTCATTAAATCCAAAACAAGATCCACTTCAATATTCATATTTTCTGCGTGAAAATTGAACTAATTTAATTTTCTTAAGTTGTATTTTTTCTTATAACCGTGAAAATTCTATAAGTTGTAAAAAAATTTTTTTTAGAGTTTCTCTAATTCTTATATGTTCTTAGCAAGTCATAGTTGATAGACAAGATATTAAAATATTTAAAGACATCGAATTGATAAATCACATATCTTTATGTTATTACAAATTTTCATAATACTCGTAACTTTATAAAGATCTATTAGTCAACACTAATACGTACTCCCTCTGTCTATCTTTACTTGGCCCCTATACTATTTTAGGATGTCTAACAATACTTGTCCAGTTTATGAAATAAATAGATAATTTTACATTTAGTTCCTAATTTACCCTTGTCATTAATTATAGTTATTTCCCTATTACATTTTTCAATACATTGCATTAATTATATTCAAAGGGTGATTTGGTAAAATTACCCCATCATTTACTACTTCTTAATCCATGTGCCAAGTCAACAGGGATCAAGTAAAGTTGGACGGAGAGAGTAATATTTAGTTATTCTTTAATATAATTATTTGATATAGTATAAAAAAATCTCTTCACGTCGAATATAAATCTTTATTTGTAAAATTTAGAATGATAATTTATTTTATAAAACATAAATTTATTGTCAAGTTTTACACTTAGAATTTGAAATAACAATTTGAATAAAATCCCAAATCCTACCTTTTGGAGAGTTTATGATTTGAAATCATAATCCTCAATTAGAGAATGCTTATAAATTCAACAACTATTAAGGGATGATATGACTAAGTCAATTCGGATAGTATAATGATATATTTGAATTTTTTTCTTTTATTAACGGATGAATAAGCCAAGTTATACCTAGGTCTAAAATCGATGGGAGCATAGTTGGTCATTGCGCCGATTCTATACAAAAAATTATAGTTTCAAATGAAGAAGATATTTTTTTTGAAAATTCATTTTATCGCAAAATTATGATTGGGACCACATGGACCAATAAATCAGCAAGTACTTTTTCTGTTTATTTTTACTTGTTCAATATATATTAACTTGACACATCTCTTAAAAATTAAATAAAACAACAATTTACTATATGAATATAATAAATTCAATATTTTGAAAAATGACTATAATTTATAATAAGGACAAATTAAGAATTAAGTGATAAATTATCTGTTAATTTTTTAAATTGAACAAGTAAAAATAAACATCTATTTTTAGTGCAATAGATAAATAAATATGAACGGAGGGAGTATAATTTACAAGGTAATTACTACCTAATTATAATTTATAAGGAAAGTTTATTATAAATAAAAATTAATATAATACATAAACATGTCCTTTAAATTTATTTATCTAACATCTACGTCCTTCAATTTTAGGTTTGTTCAAGTACACATTTAAACTTGTATAGAATTGAATAGTTAGAGACACCCATCCTACTTAGCATCTTACGTGACAATTTGCACATAGACATGCGTGTCTTTTTATACAATTTTAAATATCTATTTGTTTATATTCAAAGTTGAATAATTTTAGGCATGAACAAGTAGATATTTAATCTTGTATAGAGTTGAATAATCAGAGACACACATCTTATTTGGTGTCCTATGTGACAATTTTGCCTACGCGATATTCTACGTGACGTCTTATGTGTATTATGTCACGTAAGATACATACGTCTATTTATTCAATTTTATACAAATTCAAATACTTGTATATACGCAAAGCTAAAGGGCATAGATGTTAAGTGCATTGAGGTTAAATGGGCGTATTTTTGTATTATGTCAATAAAATTAGGGGTGTGCATCGATCGATAAATCGAAATAATAAAAACGTTACTGGTTTATTATTGTTGGGTTATTAGGTTATTGAGTTTTTAATGATTTTGAAAAAAAAAATTATTGGGTTATCGATTCAATATTGATTTTTACTATTGAGTTTTTGGGTAAATCGATACCCCAATAAAATTATAATAATTTACTATTTAACCCCTCCATAAATATTAAATTTTAGTATTTAATAGTAATAAGACACTAGTATTTTACCTATTTTAATCTTTTATCATACTTAAATAATTAGTTATCCACTTTAGTATTTAGTCTTTAGTTTTACTTTTTCGTGTTCCATCTACTATTATTAATGCAAATTCTCAATATCATCCTTATCAGATAAATCGAAAATCGAATCGATTTAGTATATTTAAAAATTATATTTAAAATCGAATCGAATGACGGAGCCACTCCACTTTCAATTATTCACAATCACATCCCTTGTCAAAAGACAATTCCAAAAAAGCTGCTTAATTGTCTCTTTCAAGAAACCTCACATTCTTCATCATCTTAATGGGCTAGAGGAAAAAACACGAGCTGTTCATTCAGTTTCGGTTGGTGGATGACTGATGACTCTCATCCAGTCCAAGATTGACATCAATCTAAAGTGGGTCTTTAGCAGTTTTGCATTGGAAAGTTGATTTCATTCCTCAGTGGGCGGAATTCTGTGGGAACCAAATGAGAAAAGTAAGACTTTCTTGCTGTTTTTCAGTATGGGTTGTTAGATCTTGCTTTGCTTTTTAGCCCCTTTATTGTGTTTTTACCCAATTTCTATGTATCTTTAAATTGATTAAGTTGTTGCTGCAAAATCTTGAATCCCAATTCAAGAAAGTTAGGGTTCTTTCCCTACTTGAGTGAGTTTTGATGGGCTGTTTGGCAGATCATTCTGTAGTTTTTAAAATTGAATTTGGGAGGTTATAGCAAAATCTTGAATCCCAATTTCAGAAAGTAGGGTTCTTTGTGAATGATTACCTCTCTTGAGTAATTGAGATTTGATGGGCTGTTTGGCAGGTCATTCTGTAGCTTTTTATGAATTTGAGAAGTTATAGCAAAATCTTGAATCCATATTGAGATGTGCGGAAGTGGTGATACTACTACTACTATGTCGCCTGACGTTTGTGGATCGAGCTTGCTTTTATCACTGCCTGATGATGTGTTTGCGTTAGTAAGTAGATCACTTTCACCAAGGGATGTATGTAATCTTGGTTTATGCTGTAGAAACTTGCATGATTTAGCTTCCTCTGAGAAGGTTTGGCTTTCACAATGTGATATGCTTGGGGTGGTTCCTTATCGGGACGTTATTGAATGGAGAAAGGGAGTTAGTTCCTACAAGGCGCTTTGCCACTTCCTTGTAAGCATAAGGCCTTTACTTGGTATTTGGGTTCATCAAAATCCTGAACTCGGCAATGTTGTTTATGTTATGCCTGGTTTTATCTCCGCGGTTGGTTGTCGGATTATTCCCCAAGAACTCAGTCCATTAGGCCTTGAAGATGGTCCAATTTTGTGGTCGCCTGTATTTGAAGTTGTTTCTGATTTTGAGGGATCTGCTGCATTTTTCCTTCATGGTAGGGAGAATGGAACTGACTATGTTTACCCTGGTTCACTCAAGAAGGTCGAGAGGACTTGCAATGTGCTTCTGTTAGAGGTTGAGCCTCAGCAATACACAAGTGGGGGTGAGTTGTTCCACAGCAAGAGCTCTATTGATCCTTCAGAGAATGAGACATCACGGAATATATGCAGGTCCAATAGTGGGGTTTCTGTGTCAAAAAGGGTAACGGGACAGCATGCAACAACAGTGCCCTTTAGTCGGCTTGCATATGTTGATAGGAGAAATTTGCTTGACACAGTTACTAAACAAGTTCGTCAAATACTGCCAGATGCTAAAGATGCCATATTATTTCCTAGTTTGAGGAGAGAGGAGGCTGATTTACGAGAGAATATGAAACTCTTGTATGAAAGGAGATTGCTCTTTATGAAAATGTACGATGGTGGTGGTGGTTTTACTGTCTGGAAGGCTGGTTCGGAGTTGCCTTTGCATCCTTCTCATGTTGGATTGAGTGAGTTCAGACAGAATCTTGATCTGATAAGTGGCTGTCATGCATCACAAACTGCTACTGATCATGAGAGTCGGAGTCGGAAGACACTAGCTGAATATGTTAGACACAGTCTAAAATATATACTCAAGAAGTCGAACTCTATCAATGGCAAGCGTGATCTTCGTAAAAAGAGTTCCTCTGGCCATGGAAGTAAGCATGCCCAGCTTCACGAGTTCCTGCAGCCAGGTGATGCAATAGGGCTGACATTACATGCTTCAACTGTGAAGTTATCCTCTTATCGTGCTTGGCCAAATATGCACGAAACTAAATTTGCTCTGTACAAGTTGCCTATGCGGACACCAGAAGTGGGCCAAGAATATGCTGGTGTATGGGCAGGGACATTTGGTTGGCCCCCGGGGAGGCCTTCTGATGATAAGCCTGGAAAGGCATTATTTCTTCTTATGCTGTCTTATGAGGAGTCCCAAGGGCGGAGGCTACTTATTGCGACCAAGATATTAGAAGGTACACATTATGTTTTGCATCCTAATGGCTCAGCTATGTTTATAGTGAATATTGAAGAGCCTTCGGATGATCCATTCCCTTGGTGCACCGATGGACTTGATTCCAACCCTCTAGATGTCAAGCATGCTTTTAAGGGTGAAGGTATTGCTAACGGGTATGGTTTCCGATATCCTGGTTCTAAACCTGGTTCGCTCTTTGTAATCCATGATAAAATGCTTGCTTTTATATGGAAGGAGTCCCGGGCTGTGTTGGCCTTGCAGAGGCTCGATTTGCAAGAGGTTTTAAGCAGGGGGGAAAGGATTCCTGCTCTACCTCCAGTCTCCAATTTTGCATACCTTACCAGGTCCTATTCAAATGTGTTTGCTAATGGTCTGACTTCACCAAGGCAGAATCATCCGCAGGCCTGAAAAGCAAGCAGAGCAAAGAATCTTTTGCTAGAAATATTCGAAAACCAACAACAAAAAACGGTGGAAAACAGATTAAGTTGGCTGTACTTTTAAGTTTGTTCAATTTTCACAGGCAGGGTGATTGATGTGGGTGCTTCGCATGGTTTTAGTTTCTTCAACAACAAAACAAGGCATGATAGTACTGTACTCAACTGCTCGTGGTGTATGGCGAGATTCTTCTACATTCTATCTATGATTTCTGGCAGGAATAAAGCTTCTTCAAACCATTCTGTAGTTTTATAATGAGGGTACCATTTCCATATTTCTTTAACAATCTATGTGCTTTTGCTAATTATGAAAGAGTCATATTTCTTGATATATTATTTGCTGTAAACTTATCTTCTGTGAAAAAATTGATTGAGTTAAATGTTCTTTATTGGGAATTAAGATTTGCAAATGTATAGGTTGATATGATAAAATTATTGAAACAAGTTGGCATAATGCATTTTAAAAAAAAAAAGAATAACAGGGGAGCAACATCCTAGTCCTGGTTCCCCTTGAAAACCATTGTTGGAAGGGAACATGAGTTTCTTGCATCCTATGAGTTCTCTCTAACGAGGTTAACGTGTGAGCTAGACCTGGGATCTCATCAAAAAGTAATTTCATAAGAGAGATTTGATGGGTAATGAAATCTCTCTGGGAAAGAGCTAGTCAAGTTTGCTACACCTAAAATTGAGAAACAAAGAAGGCAACTCCTGGTTTCGTTTTTACTTGATCCCTATATTGAAATAAAGTTTTCTTTTTCTTGTACATTTTGGTACGGATTTTTGAGACGAGGGTTTCTCGGAAACCTCTCTACCTTTATGAGGTAGTGGTAAGGTCTGCGTACATTTCTACCCTCCCCAGACCCCACTTGTGGAATTCCACTGGGTATGTTGTTGTTTGTACATTTTGGTACATCAAGTGATTTTTTGCTCATACATCACTAATAAGATAAATTTAGAATATTGTCTTAATAAAAGTTTTCTCAGAATTTGTATCAAGTCAACATGAATAAGTAATATGAAACGAAGGGAGTATTTGTGAGTTAAAAAACACAAAATCATAAACAATATTTTCACAATCAAACAGATGGCCCCCACCCCACCCCCACACTGTATGTGCCAAAGAAATGGTTCAACTAACATGTGAGTTACTTTGAACATGAAAATTGTGTGATTTATCCAAGAAAACTTTTTTTTTTTTGAAGATTTTGAAAGATGAATGAAGGATATTAACTTAATTCATATATTTATACGTCATAGGTACTTTTAAGGGGTAAAAAGTTTATTTTCCATAGACCTACGGTTAAAAAAAATTGTTTTTGAAAATATGCTTGAAAAAATATACTATGCATAATAAAATATTAATAATAATATTGGTATGACAGCACATAGTTGCTCCAGAGTCCAGATTAGGACCCTGGCCTACCACGGGGAAAAGAGAAATCACTCGACTACTCGACTATCTATTAATTGTTCATCTTAATCCTCAATCATACTATGTATGATCATATCCTCAGTAAGCTTAAGTTATATCATGTCTTGTCTAATCATCTCTTTCCAACTCATCCTAAGTCTATCTCTACCTCTTTTCGGATCTATCACCACCAATTTCTTATACCTCCTCACGAGGATATTTGTGCTCCTTTTCACATGCTCGAACCATCTCAAACTGATGAATACCAACATTAACAAGTTTTTGTACAGTTTGGTATATGCATGAATGGTGTAACTACTGCCACATTGTCTTGTGAAATTGAATTCTCCGTTTTTGTACAGTAGTAATCTAAGCTTTTATATCCCTTCCCCTTGATCCCACAATGTAATAGAAAAATTATACATAACATACTCAATGAAATAATATGTGCAGTCCTTGCCACTGCCTCATACAAATAGAGAGGTTGTTTTCGGAACTCTTAAATATATCAGCTCCAAAAGCAGAAAATACTAGATACAAAAACGACTATAATGGAAAGTAATTGAAAACTAATAAATACAATACAAGTAGCAAAATAAGTGACGGCCAATAACAACCCAATATATAATGACAGGACTAATCATATTATATCACAAGGCCAGACAACATTCTACCCCTACTAGTCTTCTACCCCAATACGCGATCTCCATTTCTTTCTATCTAAGGTCATGTCCTCAGTGATATAAAGTTTCGTCATATCTTGTCTAATCACCTCCCCCCATTACTTTTTCGATCTATCTCTACCCTTCCGCGTAACTCCTAACTCCAACCAGTTAGGGGTCAACACTTCTTCTCTACACATGCCCAAATCATTGTAGCCTCCACAGAGGCCACCCCTAACTCCTAAAAATTACACATACCCAAAAAATTTATATATAAAAAATAAATAGGGTAAGCTTCACTTGCTCATATAAGAAAATTTCAACTAGAAGAGGAAGAAATACAGGCTCAAATCATGCTCATAAATGAATGAAAAAGCTTAACAAAAGTGGAGAGAGAGAAAAGGGCAATCACAATGATATTTTCATTTAATAGTACTTGTATGGTTTTCCTTTTAAGGGTGTGAAGCCCATCTATACAAAAAATCATTTGGGGCTTAACACCCAATTAACACAATCACAAGGTGCTAATTTCAATGCCGTTTAATTCCTGTTATTGGTTAATACAACATTTGAAGCCTATCATATAAGAAAAATGTGCACAAAATGCTGTACACTAGGTGGTGGCAACTGCATCCATAAGTAACAGAATATCACAAATACATCATATTTGGATGGTGCTATATTCTGCCATTCTTGGTCTTTCTACAGGTTAAGGTTCAAAGAATCCTATCACAGATGCAGCGATTTGAGGGCACTGCTATAATAGCTACTGACGAAACAACCGTATTTTCCTCTTCCAAAATGAAACACCAATCAGGTACTCATACTCCATAATATAGCTCGTGTCTTTTTGACGACATAATATGCTTCATTTCACCCTGAATGGCAATAGAAATGAACCAAAAAGGTTATTAAAAGACAACAAAACAAAACATCTGGGAAAATGATGCTTAGATTAGCCAACAAGAGTAAAATAATAGCCAGTACTTGGTACTATATTTAAGAACTGGGATACAAGAAGGGAGGATGCTTCACTTGCCATAGAGCTCAGGATCTTGGGTACAAAAGCAACGATAGCTTAACAAGTGGAAATAATTCAACTATTTCCATGCCCTTATCTAAGGTAGCTCCACCTAGATTGAGATTCATCAGTTTCATTATTTAGTTTGGTCCAAAATAAGACGCACTGTGTGTCTGTGCCCTAGTTTGGCTCTAGAATAAGATGTAATCGCACAAGATCCATCTGGAGATTGAAACTCAAAAACTCCTAGGAAAAATGCCTTTTGCTTGCTATATATGATCTTGCTATAAATTTCCCCATTCATGTCCCTCACTTGCAGCAACACTGCTCTTGTCTAAGCACACTAACAAACTATTTATGAGAACTTGCACTATGTACAAAAAGTTGGAACGATGACATCCAGCATGCAATCTAGCACCTCTATGTTACCAGTCCCAGTACAATTAAGAGCACAATTATGTTGCTCATCACATATTGAGATTGATGGCAATCAAGTGGGACATGTCCATTTTCTATCAACAAACTGACATCTTATACCTCCTCCACCATGTTTCCTCCTGTGAGAAATATAGGAGAAAATATTATTGAATTGTTGTCTACATTATTACATTGAGACCCTTTTTATAGATACTATATTAAACTCCTTTTCCAACTAGAATATTATAATACAATCCTTTTCCAAATAGGATTCTATATACTATTGTTATTCCTATTCCTATTCTAAGTAGGATTGTATTT
>JBCEWC010005060.1:0-25790 GCA_038996855.1 Solanum aculeatissimum | reverse complement strand
AAGAGCGGACTTTGAGGCCCCGACACGGACAATACTGAGTATATGGACATTCCCTGAGGGGGGTCGTCTCATAAAAAAGTCTCAATTTATGTGATAGTATTTAATTGATATCTAAGGATTCCTTCGCAAGGTCCGTCTATGGAGGGTGAGTCAAGGCCTAAGATCAGACCGAAAAGTATAGTCGATGGATAACAGGTGAATATTCTTGTACTATCCCTTAGTAGTCCCGAGGAACGGAGGAGGCTAGATTAGCCAAAAGATGTCCACATTTGAGATAGACTCAATTGAAATTTAAGAAAAAAATAAATTCAAATTATGATTAGTCGTGTCTAAAGTAACGTTATTTTTCACATTACTTTAAAGATAGTGGAGTATTTGTTTGTACAAGCCATTCCATTAAAAAGTTGAAATCGTTGAAGTATATAAATTTAAATTGTACTAATAAAGAGAAAAAAAAGTAGTAAATCAATTTCTAAAATTGGTAATAGTACTGTTCAAGATAAAATTATGTTCAAATTCATATAAGAAAATCAAATCTCGTGAGCAATTTAATATGGAGGTCCAACATCGGTGATCAGTAATGAGTGGTCATGGTTCAACAAATTGGATGGTGAATTGTCCAAATTCATATAAGAAAATCAAATCTCGTGAGCAATTTAATATGAAGGATAGTGAATTGTCCAAATTCATATAAGAAAATCAAATCTCGTGAGCAATTTAATATGGAGGTCCAACATCGGTGATCGTTAGTATAAGGAAATCAAATCCCCTTAGCAATTTAATATGGAGGTCCAACATCAGTAATCAGTTATGAGTAAACCAGGAATTGTGATGATATCATAATAAAGAAATGAATTTGGAGTCTATTTCAACCCCAAAAGCTAGCTTATGGCAATGTCAGAATTGTCCAATCGATATAAAGAGACCAAACATTTACAAGATTGAGGAAAGCTTAAATAGAAAGACATAATTTGATTTCGATATACAAAGTTGGCTATTGTTGCAGCTTGTAGGTTAATTTTAGTCGATTGTCAGTGCATATAACGTAAACTCAAAGCAAAAGTAGGAGACAGTAATATGTACATTCAATCTGTCTATACAGATCAAGATTATATTCTTTGCATTCCAAGTAGTAATAGTATTGTCTATGGGGGATAACAAGAACATAGATTTGAGCTGCAAAAGTACATATGATGTTCCATTCTGCTTTGTTCATATGACCAACTTGGAATCCAATCCAATAATGTTACTTCATTTGAAGAGTATCCCAAAGAATCAGCAGAGGAACAATCGCCTTTCTCGGAAGAAGTGTCTTCACTGTTTGATGATGAATTAGGGACAGTATCGCGTTTTGAAATGGATGATTTTTGTTCTGAATTACTTGTGTTACTCCCAGATGATTCTGTCAAATGGAAAAAAGAACCATATGGTGAGAAATGGAACAGAACCAATATCAACAAGCAGAGTATTCTAGTAGACCTTGTTCATAAATTAGTGTTTTCTTTCTCAAATGACTTCTCCAGTAGTTCTTGATTTCATTATCTGTTCTTCCAGGCAATTGTTTAGCAATCTTTGACCACCTGTAACGTCGCCTAAAACTTTAGTACTAATAAGTCAAGCGGAACAGCTTAAGCTTTGAGGTGAGATGTAAACAATTCAACATGGTATTAGAGTAGGCAAAATTTCATAAATCCTTAAAAGCTTCTTATGAGGAAGAAAACTAGCCTACTTGTTTCCGAACTGTTTCTGAAGTCGGATTATTAAACGTTCTTCATCTGCAGTAATATGACCGTGCTTTAGATTTGGGCGGAGGTAGTTCAGCCATCTCAATCTGCAGCTTTTTCCGCTCCTTCTCAGCTCTGCATGGTAGCATATTTATACAGAGTTATTTGATGTTTCCTGTCAGTATGAGCAAAACCTATTGGTTCGACTTGAACTATATAAGATTAATGCATTCTGAATCCACTGACTCTTGATTCTGAATTCACTTCTAATATGTGACATAACTGAATCATACCTGAAGCTTTTGCTAAGGCATCCCAGCGACGTTCACCAAAAACAGCTACAGTCATAGACAGTTTCTCATCTTCCTCTTCGAGCCATTGTCCTCTTCGCAGTTCCTCTTCTTGCATGGTTAATGGAGAAGCAGTGAATATTTATGGTTGCCACAACCAAAGAGAGTTACCCTCCTTATATAGGATGCCAATGTGGCTAAAAAGTGAAAAAGAGTAAGAAAAAGATCTTACCTGGCTACACAAGTGGAAAACTTAAGTTTATAATGGAATACCAGCATCATCATAATAGATAAATTCATCCTCTCAAGGCTTACATTGGGTCAGCAATGGATTTTTGAATTTTATATACATAAAGAGTGGAGTTCTATCTCTCTTTTTATATCACCAGTTTTGGTACAGTACACCAAGATTGTCTGCTTAACACTACACTGTGGGCATAAAGATTTTCTCATTCATCACAATAATATAAACTATAACAACTTTAATTAGGCATGTGCTTACATAGAAAAATCAAGATAAACATCTGAGGTTTTGGTGCATTGCACATCTCCTGTGGGGGCAACAAAATCTTATTGTGCTTCACAGCTTTTTCCATTGAATTGAGACACTAAGACAAGTTGAATTTTATCACTACTCTGAAAACTGCTCACTTTGTTAGACCTGGTAAAGATAGCCCCCAGCTTTCAAAAAAATATGGAAAGCTTGGATCACCATAGATAATAATTTCCCAGGTACATTCTTTCGTGTGACAAATCGTTTAACGTGTAATACTCTCTGCTTCAATTGCTTGTCTTTTTTCATTTGTGACAACATGGTGTTTGGATCAGCTAGTGTGTACCTCAACTATTCTACTAGGTACTTGCTACCTACCACCAGCAGAATGTAAAGCAGTGCACAAGGATTAATTTGGCAAGATTACACTTGCTCTACCACTGTTATCATCCTTATTTGACAGTCAGTTTGTGACAAAAGTAAGTGATTCTGCATAGCAGGTCTTCACAGTGGATTCTTATTTTTTCTTGTAAGCAAGAAAAACTCATTGTATATTCATCTACTATTATACATGATGAAAGTAGATGTTACTGAATAAACTGAAAATTTGAGCCTGTAATAAGAAGATAGCATAGGATCATTCACTTGCCACAAAATTTCCAATCTATGCAACTTTAAGATGTAATTAACTTTTTCAAAAAGCCACAATTCCATGTAGCTGTCGAATGTACAGTAGGTTCAAGTTGAGTAATACAAATGTGACCTCCTTAAAACAAAAACATTTGTAGTAGACTAGTAGGATTAACTGAACTGATGATCTCTATAACCAGCTTCATTAGTTTTTGACAAGCCTCAAAGTAGTTGATGTAACAACTGGCGAACTTCAGCCACTCCAACTGGAAGTACTAGCGGTCAATGAAAGATTTGTTCATAAGATCGACAGCAGAATCCATGAACTGCAAGCACAAAAACAATAGCAAAGTGTTAAAAAGGAAAAATGACACCTTTACTTATGGTACCAAGAGTTCGATGCAAGAGTCCAGCTACAATTTACAAATGCGCATCTTTGTAATAAAAGGTCTATTTTCACATTCTTGACTGTAATTCCGAATGTCTATTGTGAAATTTATACTAGCTAGGAGGAAGGGAAGAGCAGCAGCATCTTATTTGTTAATTAGTCAAATCCTCTTATAAATGCATTTTAACTACCTGCATAACCACTTTGATTATAGTTTGCAAATGCACTGGAAATTAAACTACCAACTCCACCTTCTTCAGGGATCAACATATTTTTTTAAATTAGACCACCTTCTATGAAAGTTGATCCTTCAGAAAAAGTTATTAAAAGAAAGACAAGTAGGGGTCACACTCTTAGTCAAAAGTTTTAGAAGTCAACGATTGGAAATTTTTATTTGACTACAAAGCTAAATGAACATACAATGCACTCACATATGTCAGTATGTTGTCTATAATCACCAACAGCCCATCAGTTTTCGCTACAAATGAAGAATGGCACCTTCTTTTTTAACCAGTCTTTTAGTGTTACCTCTTTAAAATATAGTCATGAATCCACAGAGCAAACATACCATGGGAAGCATGCTACTGCGTACAGCTTTTAGGGGCTACTAATTATCAATAATCCATATTACGCAAATTTCTTAAGCTATTATATTGAAGTTCAAAAAGGTTATTAACTTTTGCAGATAAAGATAAATCAGTACTCAGACAAAGCAGAATCTGCTCATGCAAAGGTTATGTGGAAAGAATGAACAACTTGTTTTAGTGGCAATCAATAAATAATCTAATGAAACTAGTTTGCTCTCACAAGATCTACACCAGTCACAGGATTTGTCTCAACAGGATTGTTCTTCAGATAACTGGGCAAGTAAACTAGACAAAGTAAGAATTCACCTTCCCAATTGACTTCAGTTCTCGCCCAACAGGTTCCATAAATTTCAAGTCGACTTCAATGGGCCATACCTGCATGCATATAAAAAAAGTAGGAAGTCTGAAAACTGAATGCTGGGACTTAATGAAGCAGCTCAAGAGAAAAGCCAAAAAACAGTTAAGACAACATATTAGCACAGACAGCCAACTACCATAAGTATTTAAATTTGCTCAATTCAACAAGTGTCATTCATGTGAGCTTCCCCTCCCTTAACACGCAAAAGTAAAGGAATCTGATTTACTTCTTTACACTACTGATATGCAACATCATCATGCCATTTCCCTAAAAGTGCAAGGTGGTTCCGAGCCATGCATCAATCCAATCTTTATTATACCTTACAAAGACAACTGGAAGCATTTTCAAATGCCAACTTAAATCCCCTTTGCAAAGTAGTTCTATCATTTAAAATAGCAACTATCAGACTGCAAAATAGAGATGCTTGAACTAAATAACATCGCCACCAAAAGTTTTTTTTTATTTTGCTTCTTTTAATTCCAACACCTAGACATGAAAATAAGACCATCATATGCTTTACAGTGATCTCATCAACCTCTAATTACCTTTGCCCTAAAAGCTAAGGCGATAGCAACAACTAGATTACAACCGCAAGCTTAAGTTAAACAAACCACCTCTCTCAAAGAATCACACCAACTGCTGAGTTTCATCATTCAGAATTCTACAAAAATCTTCATGATAACAGGCTAAGAAGTGCAGCATTCAACTGAACAAAAGCCAAGAGACGGAATTTACCATCTTTAGAGTATTAATTCTATCACATTCTCCAACAAAGTCATAGTTCCAGCAGAAAAGTAAATCATTATGGGTTCTAATGGTAAGAAAAATCTAGTCTTTGAAAACTTTCTATGTCACCTAACATGCACTATACAACAACAACAACATACCTAGTGGAATCCCACAAGTGAGGTCTGGCAAGGATAGAGTGTATAAACACCTTACCACTACCTCTCGTGGAAGTAAAGAGATTTCCAAGTGCAAAGATAAGATAAAAAGAACAAGTTAAATCATGGAAACATATAGAAGCACCTTTAACCCCAGAAGCTTGATAGGTGGATTCTGTCCAGGAACAATGCAATCAGGCCCTGCAGCTTCTACTATTGCCTCCATCCCCAATCCGCTTCCAATTGGATCTGGGTGCTGCAATTCCCAATCCCAAAAACCATAAAGATTACATCTTTCCAAGAAAATTCATAGTCCCTCATCATTTCATCCCTCCACCCCCACAGAAAAGAGAAAAAAAAAAAAAACACCAGCAAGAGAAAGACTGCAAAGAATAAAATAAAACAAAACGAACCTTCATGATGGAGAGAGCATAATCGGAATGGGGGTTTTGCGGTATACGAAGAATAGGAGAATAATGAATTTTGGGGATGGGTTTTGCACCAGAAGAAGCTCTCCAAGGAACATCTTTCTGTAAGGAAGCCGCTCCTCCACCCATTACGGCAATTTCTATATATATGAATTCTTGGAAAACAAAAAAAGAACCCTTTTTCCTATTGCAGAATTGAAATTTGTAGCGATAAAAAGAAGAGGATGAACAGTGAATAAGAAGAAGAAGAAAATGTAGCGAAGCGTTAGCTACAAGAAGTGGCACTCACTGGATTTTCCTTTCGGGTTTTTTATCTGCTTTTTAGTGGACGGCATCTGCTTTTATCATAAGATTTTATTGTTTTTCCAAATAAATACAATTAATTTAATAAGATAAAAATGGACATTAATTAATAATCATATCGTGTTAAAAATTTATGTGCAAATGCATTATTTATTATAGTTAAGTAATTTAATAAGATTAAAATATATATTAATCAATCACAATTCAATGTTAAAAAATTATACGCAAAAATATATATACATTTATTAAGAATTTAAGATGATAAGAAATTCTTCATCGGTAACAAATGATTATTCATTAAACGGAGAAAATCTTAGGAGTATTTAAAAGGCATAAAACATAAAGATTAGGTAAGCTCTCAATCTAGCAAAAACGGACTAAGAGGGTCGACAACCCTACAAACTTTCCAAATTAAATAGATCTGATTGTATTGACGTAGTGAATCTAATTTTGAGAGCATGCCTTATTCTAGGGTGAATTCGACTAGAAGATGATGGTGAGTTGTGACTATTTATACCAAATTAAGCATTTAAGAGCCTTGGTAGTTAAAATTTGAAGTGAAAACACATAACATTGAGTAAATAAAAAATTATAACAGCGTATATGAAGTGAAGATACAAAATTAAATAGGCCCTACTTTCTGATACCATTGTCTAAACACTAAGCTATGTGCAAACTATAAATAACCTGTAAACACCAGAATTGTTGCCCTTTAAATGTTAACTGAAGAATAAAAATTTCTCTAAACGAAGGGAAAAATTACAGAACAAATTACACTTAAACAAACCAATCCTGGGCCGAAGCACGCGACAATGCAGTGACGAAATACATATATGAGTTACACGCGGCTGCATTGCCAGTCATCTTCAACGATTCAACACACTGAAACCGACGAACAAAAACTAAGAGAAATGAGTACCAGTATAACAAGTGATCATAGTTGTAGACCACACATCCAGTTTTGGATTTGGGGTCTAATGGATCAGGAATTGTGATGGAATGTGTCCTTTTTAGCATCCTTGTGTTGCAGCAGCTGACAATCTCTGCCATCTTAGTTCTCGCTGCTGTTCCAGTTCAGTGGCCCGAGCTGCTTTCTCAGAATACTGTCTTTGGCACTCATCGAACAGATCAGCATCCATTTCCATGAACATTTTGCGAACATTTACAGTCAGCCCATGGATAGCTTGATTCCAGTGATTATCTATGTTCTTCTGCAGAGCATCAAAAATGATGGGGAAAATGGCATTGCGGTTCTGGGCAATCAATCCCACGATGTGCTCATTGTTCCATAGAAATAGGGCTCGTTCTGCAACCTGAAATATGATTTGCTTCAGAGATACTACAACGATGCAAGTAATAGATTGCAATTTCATAATCCTATGAATTATTCTCACATAATATCAATATAAAACTAATATAAAGTGTAACTTACAACTAGAACATACCTTTTTAAAGGACTACTAGAACATTACTCAACAGAAAGCTGCTACAAATACACAGATTAAAAAAAAAGGACGAAAAAACAAAAAGAAAGGCTTTAACTGCACAAGAAAATGATGTTTCCAGTGTCCATATGAAATATTTTGAATTCACTTAGAGCCTATACTTGAACATGAATGTGCTTAAGATATCTTGTTGGTCTGATCAGAAATAGACTATGCAATTGACCTTCGAGGAATGAACAAAAGAATGAGGTAATTGGACAAAACCAAAGAATTCACAAAAAGTAAGCAGACTCACAAAGAATCTCTAAATAAAGGAAAAAGAGATAAATCACAAGAAAAGTAGCATTCGCCCAACAAAGAAGAAAGGTCATCCCAAAAGCATCCATATCTTATACTTACGAAATCAATAAATCCCATCCTTACCTAGCTATCTTTCTTAAGCAACGGGACGCAATTCTAATGCTTGATTGGGTAAAAGTTTTAGGACTGAAGAGGCCAAAAGAGTAACTACAATGAGGAAATGTTTCATAATCTTCCTATCTCCAATCCTTGTTAGCAGTTTCTATCTCTAATCCCTGTTAGGTTACTTTGTAGTTTTAGCAGTTTAAGGAACTCGAGAAAAATTCAAAAAAGAAAGCATCTCTAAAAAGTGCAAGCTTATAATTTGACTCAACTACTCATGCAGAAACAGTAACTAGCAACAAAGTGCTGCCCATAAAAAGGATAGTAAAGTAGAATACATCCATACCCAAGCTCACTCTATGTTTTTAACAGATTATCTTGTGCTTCTCACCACAAAGCAAAAAAGTTAATAGCAAATGGAATTTTTACAATTACACCATGTAAGCAACATAGTAGAAACCAAGCACAAGAACCCTACGAATTATTCACTTAATAAAAGGAAACACTGAAACAATGATCTGGAAAAATACTGAAAATAGATATATGCTCGTAATACATGTAGACAATTTCACTCCAGCTTCTGGCCCTTTGAAGCAAGCACGCATCATAATCCTTGATGTAGGCTCATGATAGAAATAAACCAGAACCAGTAAACACTCTTTCACCAAGGAGCTTGGAAAGCTGGGATGCTTGTTGGGTATAACAGTAGAAAGAACAAAAGCAGGAAAAAAAGGAAAAATCTTCGCTCAATTTGCAGCTATGCTAATGAATGTCCCTCTGCTCTTCTCTGATGTCTAAAACAACAAGGCATTTCACAACTATCATAGGGGTATTGCATCAGTAGACAGATCACTCTGTGGGGTTGAGAATCTTTGTTCAACAACTTTAGGTCCCAATCTTTGTTATGACCCTTAGTTATAAACCTGACTTCACAAGCACATAAAATTATTGTTACGGCAAGTGAAGGTGATGTAATACTGGCATTTGGATGGTTGAAAGATAACAAAATTAGTTACTAAGATAATTAACATGCCGAATCAGCACATCATCCAGGGCATTCGTAACACATAATCAAGAAAGGGAAAGACATTACAATTAGTTTCACCATTTCTTCCTATTCCCCTAGAATTTTAAGAGACTAACCTAGAATCCCCTTGAGCTATTACGACATTGATTTAGCTACTCCCCTCCCTCAAGGCTGCATCAGACAACAACTCCCTCTGTTCCAATTTGTTTGTCTTACTTTCCTGTCTGTTTTAAAAAATGATACTTCCTTTTCGGGCAACTCCTTAATTTTAACTTTGTTTCCTAATAATTGGTAAGACTATATTCTACAACATTAAGGATATGTTGGAGACCTTTAGAAAATCAGAAAAGAACAAAAAGAGTACAACTTACAAGGATTCTAACGTGTTTAAGACCGCAAGTGATTAAAGGGCATTTAGGTCTATTCTACATATCTATAATTTAAGACCACAAAATTCAAAAATTTCCTTTACTTTCTTAACTCCATGTCAAGTCAAAACTAGACAAACAACTTGAACCAGAGGGGAAAATATTCACCATTTAAAAAAAATTTAAGTAATTTTTTTTTTGCTAAAGCTAGGAATACCAGAGGGACGACTGAAATTCAATGGACAATGGGCCCGCTCCTATTCCCCTCTCCACCACTTAAATACCAGCTTTTGTCTACAGCAGAAAAAAAAAGGAACTTGTAATCTGTTGTCTCTCACTAAACAACACCTTTCTAGAAAGATGCTCTAACAAAGTGTGCTGATGTGCTCCTCCCCTTCTTCATTAGTTAGAACTTCGAAGTTTGTGGTTGTTCATTTAGAATCAAGTAGTCACTACTTAATTCAAAAAGAAAAAAAAAAGTTGACCCTAGTCGCATTAAAATTTTGCAGTTTAGCAAGAATTCTCTCAAACAAAAAACTACTTTTTGAATTAAATTATCTGCCTCCACTATTTTTGAACACTATTTGATGGCACAACTAAGACAAAAGTGAAGAGGCTAGTACCATATATATTTCGAAAACAAGTAACACAACAGAAAGTCCGGTGAAGCTCATATGGCATATATCAAGAATTGATGAAGGTTGTTCTCCAAGAAAACAAAGATCAAAGCGTAAAAAGTTAGCGGTCTTTTCTTGTTTGGTAGACAAGTTCTTACTGGCCAAAAAGGTGATAGGATAGCCCTGAAGCTATGCTAACTGAAAAGAGTAGCTCCACCTCTTCATTTGTTTTCAGTTTCTCCTAAATAAGGACTAATACATTGATCCAGAACCAATTGAGATAGCCAAAATCTGTTCCAGTTAAATGGATTGTGTACAGACAAAAAATAATATAAAGCTTCTTTTTCTGAAACTCACTATTACCATCAAAGCACCATATTTCATTATGTTAGTGAGCTATTGACCAAGTATAAGCAGAGAAATGTGGAAATTCCTCTTTTGGAGTGTATAAGTTACATCAACCCTAAAAAATCGACTAGGTGATGGGACCTCCCAAAGAAAGCAGCCTCTATCTTGACATATAAATAGATGACAGGCCAAAAGACATTAATTAGATCTCTAATGTTATTCAAGTGCAAGGACACAATGATTCGCGTGTAACTATATTAGGTATTGGTTTTTGATGAAGTATTTGTGACATAATTGTTTTATATGCAGGGATAGCATGAGCGCCAAGGATATGACAATTCTCTTTCCATTCAAGAAGTCAAGAAGCAATAACGGTGGCTGATAACACTACATTTTCTCCGCATTCTAATGTTCACATGGCAGTTCTAAATTGGACAGTAAAAGACAGTTGTAGCCTCATGAACTTGCAACAGAAATAGCGGACAATAAATTTATACTTGCATAGTTACGACAAAAGTAGTTCAGTTTAAAAAAAAAAAAAGTTACGACAAAAGTAGAACTTGACAAAAAAGAAAGATATTTATAATAAAAACAGACTGGGCGGAGATGTTAAGTGCAACTGTTAACAAACAATTTGCTAAGAACCTATAACAACTTGATGCGTCAGTTGTCCTTTAGTGAATGGGAAAACGAGGATAAATAGGCACCTACAGGGAGTACCGTCAGTAGGAAGCTAGCAGTATAAGAAAAGAAATTCATCTTTGTCACATGGATGATAAGAGAGTATGGAAATGTCACAAAGCACATCCTCAAATCCAAAGAGTTTTTAATGATCCTCTCTCAGGCCAGCATAAGATGCCTTCACAGAAACACCCAATCCGTAGATTTTTTATGATATAAGTGGTGTCCGTGTCAACTTGTGGTACCTCGACTAGTTTCACAGGGCTGCTATCTCCCACCAACACAAGTACCATGTAATTCTGTCTACTAATGTTTGGACAGATGGAACACTCAACACATGGATTAGTTAACAGAATATGACAAATCAGAAGGAAATAGTCTTAAACTCGATAAAGATAACACATTGGAGAAATGCCAATTGTTCCCATCTAAGCACCATCAACTTCATTTTCTTCACTTATTAACAAAGTTATACATGTGAACATAGTCATACGAAAGCAAACAAAAAAGAGTAAGAACAAGCAACTTTATATGACCTAACCAACTAAAAAAACAGAAAACACAGTCACGTCTCTATCAACAGTTCACAGCAAATATAAATTTAATCGACAATTGAGAGCGAACGAGGAAATGAAAATAAAAAATAAAAGCTGAGTTAGTAATAAACAGTAAATTGATAAACAAAGATGTATGAAGTAATTAACAAGTAAATACTACAAAATTTCCCTTAACCTGGAAGTGTGGGCTGTTAAGGCAACGAGCAATCTGTCTAAAAAGAGGAACCATGCAACGCTGAAATTCTGCCGCCTGTGTTGTCTCTAACACTTCTTCAAGCTCCTGAAGAAAGAGGACTTCCTTTTGGCAATTCGTTACAGGCCAGTATTTCAACAGACCCCTTATAACCGTATCAGACAACTTGTAATCCTTTTCAACAAACTGAACAATACAGTAGGATAACTGTTGATGATACATAGCAACCGGTTTCGGCTTGTGCAGCGGTATGAGTGCCCGAACAAGGAATAACTTGTGTTCCTCTTTCATGGGTAACGCAAAACCATTTATAATACTCCCTAGAATCTCTAGTAACTCACCTATGCCACTGTGCCTCTCTGTCTCATATATAAACCTATAAAAGATGTTATTAATTCCCTTCCTTATAAATGGTCTATGCACCATAAACTTCCCATATACACGGTGAAGTATTGTTTTCAGATACTCTCTTTCCCTTGGGTCCTCGGAATCAAACAAATCCAATAATTGCAATACAAATGAGTGATCAATAAACCGTTTAGCTAACTTTGTATCAGTATCTGATGAAACCACATACCTCAAGAGCAATTCATACACAAGCTGTAAGTGAGGCCAAGATGGCTCAAGGCATGGCTCATCCTCTTCCTGTTCCACATTTTCGGATCCTGTATTCTCATGAGAAGCCGGAGGTAAACAACGAAATATATTCATTGATATCATTTTTATCATTTCTTCTTGATTACTTTCACTGATTTTTCCAGCACCAGATTGAACATAATCTACAAGCTCCACAAGTGTTTGCCTTTTTATCTCTTTCTCCCTTACCAGTTTCATCGTATCAGTGAAATCAAACTGAAAACAACAAATCTGTAGTTTCCTAAAAAACAACACTTGACGTTCGGATATCGGCACGTCACGAAACAAGGGAAGGTTCTCAATATTTCCCGGTGCTGGAACTGCAGATGTCATCACTGAAGGTGTCTGTTGTGATTGAATCGAATTCGTTACCATGTTTCCTCTCGAAGCATGATTCACCACCACATCGGACGTCGAAACATTCCCCGAATTCCTACCTCCCGCTGGCGGCGCGTGACCAAAATCAGACACTTCTGATTTAGGCACCTTTTTATGCCCTCGCTTTATGATTTTATTCAACATTATCCCTTCCAAAAACCCTAACTGTTAACTTTTACCTACGTATAGATATAAAAAACCTCAACTAAAAACAAAAACTTTCGGTAAGCAAAAACAGAGATCGAGAAGATGACGAGGTTTAATGATTGCAATGTATAGTTCACAAGTACCTGATTTTACAATACATGAAATCTCTAACCGGAAATGAGAAAAATCACCGTCGATAAATTTCAATCAGCATGTAGTAACGGCGATCCATGACCGCCGACGGAGGGGAACTTGACCGTACAGAGTGGAATATTCCGGCGATCAATAGAGATAACGAGGAGGAGAAAAAGTAAATAGAAATTTGAAGTAGAAGAAGATAGAGAGAGAGAGAGAGAGTGACGAAAGTGGGATAATTAAAAATTGAGGGGACGCTAATGAAAATGATTGATTGAAAATGCGCTTTTTTGACATTTCACGGAATATTTTTTTCTTCTTATCCGTTTGTGTGCTTAAGATAAGTTCCATATAAAGGATTAATACATAAATCTGTTTTTATATTTTATTTAAACACTTAAATTAAATTTTAATTATATTTATTTGGCTTAATAAATCTTAAAACCTGTGTCATTTTAAAATAAAATAATAGTATATTTTATGTAGTTAATTTAACTAGTAATAGAGTTCTTTTAGTTTAGAGTATCTGACTATGTGTTAAGACATTAGATTATATAAGAAATAATAGTTAAAAATAATTTTTTGTGCTTCTATTTTTCTAAGGAGTTTTATCATTTTTTTTAACTAAACATACACAAAAAAAGATCAAATATCATTAATTTGTCATATAATGGATCACATATTTTGAGCAATCTCAACACATATATATGGTACAAAATGATTTCATAAATCGAGGTCGAAATGAAAATTGTGTACTTTTCATGTCTTACCGTAGTGCTTGATTTCTGATTGATGAACAAAAAGAAAAATATAACAATTATTTGGACTCATCCGACTACCTATCCTTTGGAAACCCCACACCCACTCCTCCACTCCTCGCTTTTTGAGGTCCCATTGGTTATTAGTACTACACAAAAGAAATCAATTGTAAACACTAATACAATTAGACATAACACACTTTGTAACTTATTATCATTTACTTTAGATAAAAATAAAACCACTTATAAATCACCTCTCAAGTTTAAATTATGTATGAAATTACCCCAACATAAAATGGTGTCACTTGAAAGATTTCAAGATAATGCAAGCATGATTTGACTTACTAAAAGATTGTCATGAGTTGTTAGACATTCCTACTTTAGTAGGTAAAGCCAATTGAAGACAAGTATTACCAATTCAAATTTTGAGTTGTCCTCATCTTTGGAACATTTAATTTCCTCCTTTTTTTTCTATTGGAAGAGAAGATATCCCTCCCTACCTTGAACTTCAAGTCCAATTGATTTGAAATTAAAATTATCTTTGCCTTTTTATATTTATACTGCTCTCCTTTTGTTTTGAGTTATCAATCATAATAATCATCTTAAATTATTCCTTCTCATTACTTTTACTTGTTTAAATTATTCCTTCTCTTATTTATACTTGGCATTCAGGATGGAATTGCCTTTACACAGAAAGCTTGATTTCTCCAATTTTTTGCTGATTCCACAATCATAGTTGTACACTACATTATCTCATCCATCAATATATTTAAAAAAACATTAAA
The DNA here is from genome assembly GCA_038996855.1 of Solanum aculeatissimum. Taxonomy (NCBI): domain Eukaryota; kingdom Viridiplantae; phylum Streptophyta; class Magnoliopsida; order Solanales; family Solanaceae; genus Solanum; species Solanum aculeatissimum. The sequence goes on along the minus strand of JBCEWC010005060.1, from coordinate 11,228 downwards.
AAATCTTGTTATAAGTAAAACTCTATGAATCAGTTAAATCAAAATGGAGAGAGCCTAACCAAATTACACAAATGGATACATGTATCCATGTCTTATACATCAAAAGCACTGATAGCAAGCTGCAACATGTCAATTCCAAGGAATTAACATCTTTGAACCATTATAACCTGAACCCAAATTTGCTCATATGATGCTGCCTGCTTTGGTTCATCGATGTCAAGCAACTGCATCTCATGGACAGAGAGTTCAGATTTTGAGCTTGAGAGTTACTTCATTGATTTGTACAGGAGTTTTGGGTCGATAGTGGTCATCTGTATCTACTTCTTCGATTTCCTGAATGGTCATGACCAACCCATCAACATGAAGGTGGGGCAATAAGGGAAAAGAATAACATTGAAACTGGTTTTTGGACAGTTTTGAAATGACTAGTCAGTTCTTGACGAATCTTAATGAAATAGTTCTTTGATCGAACTCCTGGTATGGATTTGAATGTTCATTAAATAGCAAATGCCATAGAAAGCAGTGAAATATCAAATATCTAACTTTGTCCTTCAAATAGGAAAAGGGAAAAGGGAAAAGGAAAAGGATCTTTACCTGCACGACATCTTCTCCCTTGATGACACGCCCAAAGACATTAATCTTGTCACTCAAATCTGGTATTGGTGCTGTTGTAATAAATAGATCAAATCCTCCACCTTCATGTCTCGCTTTGGAAGTACCAATCATAAATGCTTCATGCTTAAGACTGAACATTAAGATTGCTAATTTAGCAAAAACCAATGAGCCAAGGGGATCTCAAGGCAACTGTATAAGACACAATAACAGCAAATGATGTGCAACGAAGACCTTGTGTCCAGTTGGCTGTAATGTTTTCCCCTCGATGTCCAATCTTCTGTAGCTTCAGGGCTTTCAATTTTACTACCGTAGATGACAAAGTTCTTTATTACACGAGTAAATTGCATCCCTTTAAAGTGACCATTCTGACTGCAAATACGTTTTAGAAGTTAATACTCTCATCATGCCTGTTGCACAAGGCTGCCCATTCAAAACTTTACAAATGAAAAACAAAAATAAACAGACTACTTTTACACTATAACCCACAAGCACTTGAGGTTTGTATCTGTATTACAAGGAACTTTATGATGGAGATCCAAAAAGTTGAGGTCCATAAAGATTCTGATTTTAGGATAAAAAGAAGATACATTTCTAAAGAGGAATAAGCGACAAGTTGTCCAAGAAAATGTTAGAGAACCCATGTATCTGCAGATTGTTAATAAAGTTCTAATCAAATGGTAAATGATAGATCAGTCAAACAATAATGAGAAAGTTGAAAGCTCTGGAACCCCAAGGGTTTTGGAACCACATAAATGGCGATGAAGTGGCGAAGATTCATGAAAATAACATTAACAACATTTCATCAGCTTGAAATTGTGAATTAACACAACCACAAATAGCCAAATTATCAACTACTTATTATTGTCATGGGAAGGAATGACGAAGATTAGAGATGCAATCAACAATTGGTGATCACTGATCAGTCCCTTCTCCCTCTTTTTCCTCCTTTAGAAAACCAGGGAGAAAAGAGAGAGAACAGAAAAAGGGGGATTTAACATGTTGAAATTCAACTTTTTACCTAACTCCTAATTTCCACAAGTTCAAACTAAGGGAAGTGTTTGTTTAAACTATGAAGAAAAAAACATCTTTTTGCCCCTTATTATTTTCGTTGCAGTTTGTTTTGAACGTTTTTTGAGGATCACATAAGCTCACCCCAGAATTTCTCCTTCTCAAAGCATGTGTACATGTCACCAGGTGCTGCATGTGAGGTAGGGAAGAGATGAACGCTTCGATTTATCTACTTAGAGAAGGTTGCCTTGTTAAATCTATATGAACTAGGGTAAATTTAATTGTTGTCTCCACAAAAAAGCAAACCAATAACAAAAAAGGTGGCTTATTAGATGAATGTAAACTAGGATTAAATTGATTGTCGTCTCCGAAAAAGAACAAACCAAAGACAGGAAATGTATAGAAAAAGGAAAAAACAAGAAGGTATACCAGTTACGCACCTGAAACCAATGAACTCATCAACAATATCAGGAGAACCATCCTTGTAAAGTTCCACAGCTATCAGGCCTTTTGAGGTGCTTATAAGCTACCAATGACACATACAAGTTAACAAAGTCTATAAAGGAAATAAGGTTACATAACAGAAGAGCATTGAAATATGCAACTATAGCCAAGAAAAAACATGGAGGGATACTCCAAATGTGAAAGAGAAACACCGTCATATGCTACAAAGTAAGGAAGACACAAAAAGAGAACTGTTCCCTTGAATGGAAATGACAAGTTAATATTGAATTATATCACCAACTAAGGTGAAGAATGCATGCTAGTAGTATGATAGAAGGAAAGATGAAGACGATGAGAGGAATGGGGGTTGAGGGTAGGGGGGACTGGCTGCCTGTCAAACTGGCATACTCAAAAGCTGGTATTGAGTAAATAAATACTAGCTGACAAGAAAGAAGGAAAGAGAATTTTCTGAACTTACAGCATAATTAGGAATATCAGAGATCTTCTGCACAATAACCTGCAGCAAAGAAAGAGATAAGGATATACATGAGTGCAAAAGAATACTAAGGTAAATGCAGTTTGTAGGATCTAAATATAAAGTGAGTGAAGATATGAGAAACCAAGGGTTCAAATCACAGGAAAGTGTTTCTTGTTTCTTCCCATCTGTCTAACTCTAGGTGGGCACAAAACCCAATGCCTATACTTGTGGAAGCCAATAGGTATCTGGTGCAATATCAGGGTGCAAGCAAGACCCAAGAACCAACCATTTTACATAAATCCAAATCTGGACCATAACAAACAGCACATGTTGGTCATTGGAGCTCAAGAAAGAATATTTGCAATAGTATCTACGGTAAAAGATGTTGTTTTTCAAACCAATTAGAGTATCCCGGGTGAGCTTCTCCCTGATCGCACTGTGAAACCATCTGATTTTGGACTTCATCATAGTCCGACTCTTTTCTATCTTGACGGGCATTTTGTAGCTACCATTGTATCAGAGCCCAAGACCTATGTCCAAGATCCATATAACCACCCACGACACTACTTTCCTTCCCAAACTCCACAACATCCCATTTTGCATCCTCAATATTCCATTTATAGTGCACAACCATATGTCCAACCCCCTTCTTATCCAGCGTGCACCAGCTCCACAAAATCAACTGCCATCCCCACAAAATCATCAAAATACCACTAAAGTCCGCGCAATACAACACAGTGACAAATTAAAATGACTCACCTTTAAATTTTGTCACCTAAAAATTACTCCAAGTTCAAGAAAGAGTTAAACTAGAAAATAGAATAAATAATCTTGCAAAGGTTTGATCTTTTAGACTAATCTTGAGAATAATTCTACTTGAAGGAATACCATGATTATAAAGCATTACTCACATCTTATGTAATTCTTACTCATTTCTTTCAGCATTCTTCATAAAACAAAGATATTGACCTAAAGATTTTGCTCCGATTCCAAAAGATTTATTGACAAGAACAAAACGACAAACTTATTTAAGTGCCAACAATTCCGCTAGCATTTATCTTCTTTTGTTATTATTATGTGTATGTGTGTATATATATACTAAAAAGGCTTTGATCGAACCCATTGGGTTGCCTACGTATCAATGTCAGTGCATGAATCAGATCTTTGCGTAGTTCGAGGTGACACCATATTTTAATATTTTTTTTATAAACAAAGAAAAATGAGACAAGAAATAATCACAACACAATATTCTTGTCCTTTCATCTATGTTTCTGCCTTTCATTTAGTCGTGTCTATTTAAATCCAAGTTTTTGGTCAGTCGTCAGCTTGTAAGGTGTTTACTTTGGCGATGCTTCCTTTTGCTTGTGTCTCAAAAAAGGGTTGAATGATATTTTTAAGTGATGTTTATTTCTTGTCTCTTTTTTTCTTTTTTGCAAAAAAAAAAGAAAAAATGAGACAAGAAATAGGTGTTGAGATTGGCTTACTCGAGCGGACACTCAATCCAGGGAGGGGCAACAGAAAGTAGGATGCATAATTGCATTCCTTGCTACCCTATGTTTTCAGACACTCAGAGAGGGTGCACAAGAGAAGATAATTTATAAGCGATAAATGAACAATTAGTAGCACACTAGGCCATCATACATCTAACATCAAAAATAGAAATTGTAAAATAGTCCATACCTTTCTGTTTGATATACCATCCTGTGTCTGAACAATTGATCTAGGCAGAAGAAAATAAAAAAGTCAAAGTATGAGGAAAACATCTATTTAAATGCATCTTGTCATAAAATATTCAACAAAACATACAAGTGAGGCATTGTTGATGAAACAAAATACTCATCCCATGTTTAGGAGGCATTTGACCATGATTCTTTTTTTTACTTCTTTCTGGACTTTGAACTCCGTAAATCACGATTAGTCGTAAAATTTTGGAATTTTCAACAATTGAAACACCAAAAAATTGTTTTCACTCCAAATTGCACAAAAGAATTAAAAAATAACTCCAATTAATATTCATAGCCAAACACAACTCCAATTTTCAAACATCATTTTTCATTTTGAAAATAAAAACTAATTTTTCCAAATACCCACAACTTCATGGACAAATGCCCCCTTTAGATTTTATCACAAATCATGCATTATTTGAGTTCTTTGCACAAAATAAAATTACTCCATTTCAAAAAAAAAAGGGCCTACTTTCCTTTATATTTGTTCTAAAAAGAATGACCCCTTTCCCTTTTTTGGCAACACTTTAATTTTAGCTTTCCACATGATATGTTTAAAGCCACAAGATCAAAAGGCATTTTGGTACATTCGACATACTTTAATTTAAGACCACAAGATTGAAAAGTCTTCTTTATTTTCTTAAACTTAGTGTCAAGTCAAACTAGGTCATTTTTTTAAAATGGAGGAACAGTAGATTTTCACATATTATGGTGGACTCATGTAGCCCTCAGGTAAAAACGAAATAAGGAGGCTGAAAATGAATTGAGTAAATGAATAAGAGTATCATTTTCTAACGGTTAAAACTTCAATTGAGGTGGTCACTCAATGATGATAAAGAGTTGGCAAAGGTCATGGATTCAAGTCTCATTGCCACTCATCTTCGAAACAATATTTCTATGTGTTCAACCAAGACATAAATAGTCGATGTTTACTCTAAAAATATGAACTCCCCCTAGATAACTTACGTCTAAACTTTTGAGTAATCCCTTACGGTTATAAAATTCACAATACTCCTCAAGAACCACCATCCAAAGCTAATCTCTAGCGGTAGGTACCCTATCCTTGCTACAATCATCTCACCATCAACAGCCACATGTATTTCTATATTATACTATTTAGAATATGCTAAGTAGCACTAGCACTAACAATAGTCTTGTGTCAGGCATGACTATGAAAAAATTTTAAAAGTAGCAAATTGGAGAACTTACGATACAATAATACAATATAGTTTATACTCCTGTCAGCCCATGTCCATAAGACATAAATTAATGTAGAAAACAAAAGCTAGTAAATAAAGAGGACAAACAACATACTCCAACTTTAAAAACTTCCCCACTATCATAAAGACACAAGTCATCAACATCAAGTATTGATTAGCACAAGTTTCAAAGCAGCACTTCCTCCATACATTCTATGGGATGTATCTAACTAGACACGAAGTTTAAGAAACAAAAGAGAACTTTTAATGTATAAGCTACGTAATTACTATACAGAGTAACAAATTGCCCTTACTACTAACAGTTATATGAGATGGTAAAGAGAACCAAACATTCTTCTGTCTTTCTTACCCCTAATAAAAGATCAACCTCTATATCAAGAGGGATCACCACAAATCATATTAGTAAAGGTAGTTAAATAATTTCCAAGTGCATAAAAACGTCAATCTTTTTGCGACAGAGTTAAAGGAAGTTGTGTCACAAAAAGTTAAATCTGAAGAGTAGCAAATACTTCTGAAAAAGATAAGACGGTACAGAAAGTCTTCTAGTACCAGATAATGTGATCACCAAGTGTCGGAAATGGATATATCAAAACTTAAGAAGATCGTGATAAGAACATGATTAGGTTAGTATTGGATACAGATACAAGTGGTCCACGACAAGTTTTAATATTAGTTCTCTATAAACGCAAATAAAGAACCCAGAGATTAGGGCATTTCACATCTTAAGACTTCACAACAACTAGTAACTGGGGTCATGCATACCTAAACACGCTGTTGCCTCACTTCTCTTCCAATAATCAGAACAAGAAGTACGAATAGGGACCATTACCAACAATGCCAAGTTAAGAACCTCGACAACTGCCAAAGAGAGCTTTGCTCTCTGAAGCAAAGAACATTGCATGAGTTCAAGAACATTGAAAAATTAGCCACTTACTGTGCTACTCTCAGAATGTAGTTTTGTCTATATAAGTACACTATATATATCCAAATTTTATTTAAATAACTACATTCTTTTTACATGTCAAAGCTAAACAATCAAAAGATAGTCAGTAATAAACAACTTAAAATAGATAAAATACTACAAGTAGCTACGACAATTTCCCAGAAAAGGTTTCACTAACCTTCGAGACCAGTATCTATATGTAGAGAACAGGGAAAACAACATCACAGCAACAATTAGGATGTATACTATAATTGTAGGGATACTGACACCACTTGGCCCCTTCTTCTTTTTGCTTTGCAGTAGAAGAGCTTGAGGTTTTATCCTTGCCATGACGCTTATAACTCTCAAGTATTAATCCCCTGAAATTATCATAACAAATAATCACAGCACAATAGAAAATTTGCATCCCATCTTTTAAATCAAATTTAAAAAACGAAAAAGTATTTCAAGACCCTTAATGATTCCAAAATATTACTCCCTCCATCCCAATTTAAGTGTCTTAATTTGACTAGGCATAAAGTTTAAGAAATCAAGGGAGACTTTTGAATCTTGTGGTCTTAAACTTACCATGTAGAATGTTGGAACTGGAAAAGTTACTAAATATAGAAAAAGACACTCTTTTGGGGACAAACTGAAAAGGAAACTAAGACACTTAAATTGGATAATTCCCATTGTTTTAACAATCAAAATCTCAGGGTTCAACCAACTTCTTAGTTACATTAATCCCAGATCATTTATCGGAACCCTGACCAATTTGGGGAATTGCAGCCTAATTGATTGATCGGTTCATTTCAATTTTCTTTTGCATCAACTGAATTCAGCTTCGGCAAAAGCTAACATCTTTATATATGAAAAATTAGGCCAATAAAAAATCTGAACTTGATGTCATATAATTGCATTTCAAGCACAAATTTCCTTGCAAAACATATTTTTCAGCTATCAAATAGCATATCAACCTTACTTCATACAATTTGTTTTAATCGATCTGATGATTGAACTCAAATTTGAAACCACACACACAAAAACGGATTCAGACTATGAAATTAATTTCTAACAATTAAGAAATTTCAGTTTTCTTTGAACAATTCATTGATAATATGGAAAAATTGAGAAAAATGAACAGAAAATATTCAATAAACCTGAACTGCCTGCGCTGGATTGATTATTTCAGCGTGGAATTAGGGAAGAAGAAGGCAGTTGGTACAATATTCAAAATTTCCTCAAGTATGGTTTTGAACCCTAGAGTCCTATAATTTACCACTTATTACTAAATGTGATGTGTTTGAGTTGATACGAAATTAAACAAAAGAAGATTTTAAAAATTTATGAGCTAAAATAAAATTTGAATTTTATACTATTTCGTTAAGGAGTTATTTAGTGTGAAGTGTGAGTTTTAATAATCCCGAGATAACAAGGTAGAATGTACGCAGACTTTATCATTAGCTCACAAGGTACAGAGACGGTTTCATGGGAACCCTGAGAATTCTGAGATAAAATGTAAAATTATTTTATTCGGCATTTGATTGGAGGTATTAAGTAAAATTTAAACTATTTATTTCATCATTTATACCTTAGTGATAGAATAAGTTATCCCATATACATGATGGAATAACATATATCATAATAATATAGGTTAAATGAGTCTTTTAAGGAGTCGAAGAGAATCATAAAATCAAAGGGTTATCTTATACCATTGCTGGGAAGTTCGCGAGGGAACCTAAAAGTAGATTCATAAGTCAGGTTAGAAAAGTGTTTTAAAATTGTACTAAATATAAAAATATGTCATTTACATAGATATACTACAGTAAGAAAATATTTATCATTTATAGCAACAATAATTATTTTTTGTTGAACACTTATAATAGAGTTTTAATATGTATTATGGAGACCAATTTATAAAATGTATTTTGATAATATATTTATTACACACTTTAATACACATTGTTCAATTTCTCACCAAACAAGTACAATATATTTTTAAACACTTATAATACATTTATATTTGCATGCATAATTCACTTTTAATACAAGTACATATTTTTCATATTATTGATACAAATATTGTTGAAATCAATAATTATTTTTTCAAAAAATGGTCGCACTAAGTAATTTTCGTTTTCTTTCAAACTAACTAAAAAAGAAAGAAGAATTTTCGCACATAATCATTCAAAAATACCTTAATTATGCTCTATAACTATAGTTTGGGTAATTGCATTTCGTAACATAGTTATAGCAACGTTTGTATAATTCGCACAACATTTGTATACGTTTGTATATTTCGCTATACAATTCGCAGTTTTTATATAGTATTTGTATATTTTGCTCTACAATTCGTGCACAATGTTTGTATAATTCGTTATACAATTCACAATGTTCGTATATTTCATTATACAATTTGATTCGGGCACAACTTTTTTATAATCGCGTACAACGTTTGTATAAATTGCGCAAATTATACAAAACTCAAACTGTAATTATGACTAGATATTTTTCGCGAGCCGTAATTAATTCAAACTATAATTGTATTCGCTAATTAACTAGTATATGTTTGCTTATCTGTATCATTTTTCCAAAAAGAAAAGGTTACAATCCCGCTAGAGATTGTTGGGCTTATGCGAGACTATTGGGCTTATGCCTATACTGAAGTAGTGGTATATGGGCCTTCTTTTTCAAACAACACTGGGTCGTTTGCACAAATACCTCTACGGGGAAATTATATATATATATACAAAAAAAAATAGTCCATGTTAAAATAGCCTCAAATCAGCGAAATTATACATGACTATACAATATAATTATACAAAGTATACATTGCTATACAATGTATATTACTTATACATGAGCTATACACTGAATATACATTATGATATACAAATATACACCGATTATACGTGCCTATACAACAAGGGTTAAATGCCCAAAATTGTAACAAATAGTCAAAGGTCAACCGGATGACTACTTTTCGTAATTAAAAAGAAGTGGACTATTTTTTGTGTAAATAATTTTTCTTAGTGGTTTGTGGTGTAATTATCCTACCTCTATTTAGGGTGGTGTTTTAGGTTTTGCCCCTCAAATATATGTAGCTTTAATTTATTGTTTTCCCTCAACACTTTAAGGGGTTGTTTAATAGAGTGTACAAAAATAATATTAAATAAAGTGTATTAATAATGTTTGCATTAGTAATGTATGTATCAATTATGATTGCATTAATTATACATAAAGTATTTTTATGCATTAAAAAAAATATTTACAAAGATACCCTCCATAATTATGGTGAAAAAGATATAAAAAGAAGTTTTGAGGGACAATTGGGTCCTTAATCATGTTAATCCATGCAGTAAAACCGTTACATTATTAATACCTAAAAATTCATGGTATTAGTAATACACACCATAATACATAATACGAAAAAAGTGTACTAAACAAGGTACTACAAATACACCTAATTAATGCATGTATTATTTTTGCTAATACACTCTACCAAACGACCTCTAAGTTATAAACAAGTTGCCAAAAATGTCTTTAATACCGAAATAACAAACAACTTTTTGCATGGTATAAATTTATCTTTTCGTTTCATAATATTCCACAAGTTATGTCATAAAAGGTATAACAGGTTATACCATTCCACAAGTTGTCGCTAAAAAAAAAAAACATAACACATCTACCATTTACATTAGTTATCATATTTTTAAAAATAAAAGAATACCAACCATATATCCTAGGGTTATCTTAGTAGCTCAGTTGGTTGACTACCTGAACTCCCATCTAATTTTAATCTGACATTGAAATTGGTACATCTCAAAATTTAATCCTAATATTATCCATAGGATTATCTAAAATGGCTCCAAGATGTTCTACACCACTAAATTAAGATAATTTCCTAGAGGGGTATTATATTCAATTAATTTGTTTAAAGTCCTATCGAACTGATTAAAAGACATTTCACACAAAGGAGATATTATTGTCCTTGTCGTATATTTCTTTTGTTTCAATATAAATGTCATTTTTAGTTTTAAAAAAAGTTTCAAAATAAGTATCATTTTAAAAATTCAAAACAAAATATAGTAATTGTTTTCAACGATATATTTATAACAAAGAACTTGTGTTTTTTTATAGTGTTTATAGAAGTAATCAGATAAACTACAACCGATATATATACTGGTTGTGAAAGTCCGTGTTAGCACGAGCTCAATATAAATTCTTTTTTAGTCTCAATTTATGTGACATTAATAGATTTTTATAACCATCGAGAAATTACAGATGTACCCTCAAGCTGCTATATACCCTGAAGCTACTCAAACAGAAACGTCGATCTGCTGCCTGCTTGAGTAACCAAGAAAAATAAAATAGTGAAAAATATTTTAAGTTCTCACATATTTTTTTAAACTATTTTAAATTACTACTTATTAAATATATATAATTTGCCTATATTAAGGCAAGCAAATTAAAATGGGATAGCTATTGAGAAATTACAGATATACCCTCAAGCTACTCAAGCAGATAGGGGTGGGCAAAAAAACCGAAAAACCGAACCGAACTAATTCGGTTTTTCGGTGTCGGTTTTTCGGTTCGATTTCATTTTTTTTTGGTTTTTCGGTTTTTTGGTTCGGTTCTCGGTGTAAGGGTCCCGAAATCGCGGTGCACCGAAAAACCGAAGTTTTATATAAATTTTTTTTTAAAAAATTATATATATATATTAGACCAAAAAAATAAAATTATATATATATATAAATCAATTAGCAATTAAATCATTCATAAAACAAGTCAAAGTAGTAACAAATTTATAATTTATA